>CAKNYM010053149.1:598194-632401 GCA_932195095.1 Andricus curvator | reverse complement strand
TTCGTATTGCTCCACAGGGTTTCCGGGTCCTCCTCGTGATTATTGTTTATATAATGAAAAAATGAAAAAAGATTGAACTCATAGTTTATAAATTACGTTTAGTAAAATCTTTTTCATGATAGCTATGATTCGCCCCTGGATAAAAAAAACGAGTTCATCGACACTAATTTATAAGTAGTATACCATTAAGCCATTTCCCTTTCGGGGTAGGCGTGACACTACCCGATTCGGGTAGTGTTTTTAGGTCGATAACTTGTAGTAAATAACTACAAGTGTGGGCTCACCACACCCACGATGTGCCAACAGCACTCAGTTTTCTCGAATGGTCACCCATCCAAGTGCTAACCGCGCCCAACGCTGCTTAACTTCAGTGATCTGACGAGAACTGGTTTTTTCAGTGTGGTATGGCTGTTGTAGCAAGTGATTGTTATTATTCAATTGAATTACTATTACTATTGCCTATTCAATTACTATGTTATAAAATTTGTATGCTATGCATAAAAAAAAAACATTTTTGTTAACAAAGAATGTTACGAGAAAATAAGATGGGCATAGGCTCTGGAGGCCCCTGTGGGAACCTCTGAGGCCCTCGTGGATGGTTATGGAGCTCCTCGCTAGAGGTTCTGGGATCCATCGTGAAGGGCTCTGAGGGTTCTTTTGGGATTCTTTTGTGATCCTTGTGAAACACCCTGGAGGATCTTAGAGGAGATTCTGGGCACTTCACAGAAAAAACAAAGTGTGAATCTAAAGCTAATTTCAGGGTACCATTTCCCTGCAACAAAAATTAGTCTTAGTAGTGTGAATGGTGCCATTACACAAGGTATCGCTTCCCTCGGACTTGGGGTACGAAACGTCACGTGCTGTCAATTGCTTTCACAGCTTTGCGGCAAAAACAATAGACGATAGTTTCGTACCCCAACTCGGAGAGAGATGGAACCCCATCTTGAGATTAGGTGCAAAACAATTTACCCCAGAGTTTTCACTGTGTTGGGGGAGGCTCTGGGGGTCCTCGCGGGAGTTTCCTAGTGTTTTCGTGGAAGAATCTTGGAGTATTTAAAATTGATTGAATTGAAATGAAATAGAATGCACTAATAAGGGTAATTTTGAGAAGGGTCTTGATTTTTGAAAAGTTGGTCATGGAAAATGTGAGGGCAATATTCAGTGATCGATATAGATAAACGGCAAAGAAAGGCCTATGAGGGCTCCTTCAGCCGGCTCTGAAGACCCCAATAGATGCCTTTGGTGGCCCTAGTGAGAAGCTCTAAAAGCTCTCGTAAGAGGGTAAGCAGGCTCGCATTGGAAGCTCCAGAGGCCCCCGTGGGAGCCCCAGGGATTTTCCTCGTGGGAGGATCTGGAGCACCTCGTGATAGTCACGAAATACCCATGTGGGAGGCTTTGGTACCCCTCTTCGAAGCCTCACGAGGCTCTCGTGGGAGCTACTAGGGGTCATCGTAAAATGCTCTGAGGGATCTCGGTATAGGCTCCGGTGGATCACGTGGAAGGTTCTCAAGGCTCTCGTGAGACGCTCTGGGAGCTATCGTGGAGGAACTGGAGTATCCTAAATGGATTGAATCAGAATAAAATAAAATGCATACTTCAGAAAGGGTCTCGACTTTAAAATTTCGGTGGTAAGATCTTTTTATAATATGATATACCTTGAATCCTCAGTTTTGATGCAAGCCCCCGGGGTTGATAGAAAAGGAGAGTGCAATATGCAGGGATGAATAGGCGTAAATGAAAAAGGAATTTATGAATAAGATGAGGGCAATATGCAGGGATAGATAGGAATAAATGGAAACGATATTAATGAAATGGGAGAGAGCTTCTGAGGCTTTTTTTTTTTGGGGGGGGGGGGGCTCTGAAGGCCCTTACAAAAGGCTCTGCAGGACATCATAAGGGCCACTGAGGGCACTCGTGGGCGGCTCCGGAGGTGCTTGTGAGATGCTCTAAAGGCCCTCGTTAAAGGCTCTGGGGATCATCACAAGAGGCGCTAGGGGTATTCGTGAGAGACTCTAGAGGCGTCATACGTCATAAAATAGGTCACAAGTGCATAAAATAGGTGATTGCTGACAAGTGGGAATTTCTCAACATGAGCTGGAAAACTCTAGGCGAATGCCGAAATGACATGAGCCATCAAATACCGGTGTACATGTGTATCAAACACAACTTTATGCAAAGAACGAATTACGCATGCGCCAATATTACTCTCGCACCTTAACTGCAATAAGCTACATTAAACATGATTTAGAGGCCTGCAAAGTTTCGTAAAGAGATTTTTGTAACGCATGCATGGAATGATCGCTTTTCGAGGCATGTTTAGCATGCGAAAAATTTATATTTCCGAAACCGTGGCAAAGAACAGTCATGAAAAGACTGCTTCTAGTTGCTGCACTTGCTCTCTTTGTGCAAGATTATTTCTTCAAGCTGCTGCGCTTGCGCACTTTGAGCATGAGTACTTTTTCTAGCTGTTGCAATGCGCATTTCGATTCAAAAATACTTTCCAGGACTGCCAAAACCATAAACTCACTTCATTAGGAGTTGACGTGTAACAGCCTGATTGTAAGTAGTGAATAGTTATTAGACCAACTCGAAGTGATAAGTTACCAAAAATAACTGATTGATTACCATAAATTGCTCATGAACCACCATAAATTCTCGACAAGTGCCGAAAATCTAGGAAATTTTTGAATACCTGAAATATCTGGTGATTTATAAATTTGCAATGAATTTGCGGAAATTTTTGAATTTCGTTAGAAAAACTTTGGATACTTCAAATAACTAAAATTTCTCCTAATTTCTGATGATGAAAAATTCAAAAAAATTTCGGAAATTTTCGGTAATTTTACTATAAATTGCAAAAGTTTTTGGAAAATTTGCTTTTAGTATTTCTCAATTTCAAAATTCCCTGCATTTGATATAAGCCCGTGCAGAAATTTCCCCATCTTTCCCTATTTGAAGTTGGGTTCTGAAGGGGCCCCTATCAGAATATCTAGTCTAGAAAAAACTGATGGGGGCCCTATCAGATTCTAGTGAAGAATTCCATGCTTCATATTGGTATGGCGAATCTATCTGTATCTAGTGGGGCCCCGACCAGAAAATTCCTAAAATCTTATTCTTATTGCCTAAAGTATTAATTTGGAGGGTTTTGACGGTTTTAGTATGCAGAAATAGTGTTTTTTTTGTGTGCATGTGAACGCTTTTTTTCCGAAAACTTGATTAAGGCACTATTGAAAATTTTCTTCAAAACCAGGCACGTATCTGTCAGTTAAAGTTAAAGATGTTATGTCAAGCACAGCTGTCCAGTGCTTCGCCAGAGCTTTCAAGTTTTGTGTTTTTATTTCTTGATGTAATTTTGTATTGTGTTTGATAATTATTCTTCTCCACGATGGAAGAGGAAGGCGCCTGCAAGAGAGCAGAGACGATTTTGAAGCAAAAAGTTCCGCTTAATGCAAAAATTCGAACAAGAATGCGATGAGAGTGAGGTTATGATGTTTGGAGCTGCTCGCTCCGACGACGAAGGTAAATAATGTATTAATAATTGCACATATTTTATTTGTACGAATATTTTAACAGTAAGTATATTCTAATAATAACAAAACATAAAAATAATATTCTTCTATATTATAATACAAAAAATGTCAAATAAGTAAATGTACAAAAATCGCGGTACGTACAAAAATCAAAATAAATCAATTATAATAAATTAAGCAATTGGCAATTTTTAGTGTGTAATAATATTATATTATCATATAACATTATTATTAATATTAAATCAATTGTAAAATACTTTTAATTTTAATGTTAGTGCAGAATATTATTCATCCCAATAACTTAAATCGTACACAGGGGCCCTTCTCTTTAATAGGGTTGTAGGCGGGCGACCCCCACTAGAATACTACTAGAAAATCTAGTAGGGCCCCCATGGCCAAAGCTATACGTTCTAGATGGGGGCCCGACTAGTTTTCCTCACAAGAGCCCGATTGGAGATAGGGAAAACTAGTCAGGGCCCCACTAGAGCCCTCTAGAAATTTCTGCACGGGAGGAATATCGTATGAAATAAGTGCTGGAAGTAGGCAGTTGCAACTCTTGTTAAGTTTTTAGCATTTCCATAGGCTCATTTTCGGCTCATTTACGGCTAACCTTCGAATCGTTTACAACTCCTACTTGCCTACTTTTCGCACTTGTAACACAATATGCTATTCCTAACAAGTGATAACGTCTTTCCCGGTTTGACTGAATAGTAATTTCTTTTCCTTTCTAGCATTTCTAATAGATCTGTGTTCTTGATCTCAACAGGGTGGTCCCTATTATTACTTTTCTTGGAATAAGATTCCTGGTGATCCCAGGATTTATTCGAATGCACAAAAATAAGACGTTCCCTAATTCCAATGGATTAAAATTTGCCCATCGATCGACAAACTTGATTTTTTTTATAACATTAGCAATTTTCCGAAAGCTTGTTAGATTCATGAAATGTTGAACCCAAAACTTGGAACCAAAAACGGTATTTTTTATATTTATCAGAAGGAAGTGAACAAATATGGTCGAAAAATCTACTGATTAGATAGATTTTAATCAAACCAATCAATTTTGAAAATATTTGAAAAAATGTCATGAATTTCTAAAAGAAATTGAATCCTTTAAAATTGATATAAGTCAAGGAAATAGGTATATAACGTTTCATTTATTTTGGATCATGGCAACCTTTATAATTTGATATTTTTGTTGAAGTATGAAAAATTAGTCAGCAAAAACTAATAAAAAGTTGTTGAATATATTGAATGATTTGAATTTAAAATTTTTTTATTATAACGAGTTTCATTTTTATGATTTAAAAATGAATAAATCGCGCAGAATTTTTAAAATGTGTTTCTAAAATATAGGAGCGTAATAAGTTCAATAACAATTCAGTTCATGCAAAAACTCTCTTTCAATAAAAGCTATCCAAACAGAATTGTAGTTCAAATTCTGAAAACAAAGGTAGTCATCAATAATGAAAATTAAATCAGAATTACAATTTTTCTGTTAGGCAAGAGAAACTATGTAAGAACTTAAGTAAGTAATAATGTTGAATACCCAATTAGAGATTTAACTATTATTTTCTGAACTAATATGTAATATTCAACAATGTAGCAATTTCTATCGATTTCATGAACTTTTCGGACGATTGTTGACTACCTACATATAAAATTACCTTTCAATTGTTGAATATTTGCTAAATTGAATATCTCATTTCCTTAAACTTTTGAGTGTTTTACATAGATTATTTTTTACTTGCTAGTCGTGAAGAATCGATGTCAAGGATGAAAATATTTTTTACTATAGAGGCTATAGAAGAAAATTGCTCTTGGAAATGTACGAGCATACACTGATAACTATGTGACCTCCATATGCAAAAGATCATAGTTGAAGATAACTTCTGTTTTGTGCCAATGATAATATGCAGTAGTTTTGAGTGTATCTGGGTGCTAGGATACCCTCGACAAAACATTGAACAAGTTCGCTTCCATTTAGTACCTTGATACTGGTATCCTCACTACGTTTCCCGCGAACAGCTACACTAAATATATTTTATATAAGGCTTTGATAACAAAATATGGAATTCATGTGGATATTTTGTCTCCCCTTTTTGTTTCTCGACTTTCATAGTCTAACAAATTTAAAAACACCACCATGGATGAAAAACCTTGTGAAGCGAGCGACGACAGACACGCAAGTGTATCAAGTTCTGCTTCTCATCGATACAAATAGTCAGGATTCAAGAATCAACGACATTTCGACAGAAATTTCGTCATCGACACTAACCGTAAGTGTTAATATGGATGTCATAAATAATGCTGCTGAAACTATAACACAACTTGCATCATTTAATGATCCAGGATCGACGACTTTAGCTGTAATCGTTCACGATTCAAAAGACAATGACACATTTTCAGGATTGAAATTCGCTACAGACTTTTTGAATCGCCTACTTCCTGAAAGCATTCGACCCAAGTGTTTAATCATTACACTTTCATCAGCAAAGAACAATATATATAAGGAAGTACTGCGTTACATGTGGTCCAATCAATTTCTCGATGCTACAATACTTGAAATCCTTCACCTTCAGAATGTAGCAAAACCTTCTACTTTGCACTTTCTTAATCCTTTTACCAATGTCTATGGACAAGAAAATTTTACATTCAAAAGTCAGCTGTTTCCTGAAAAACTGCGTAATTTACATGGAACCAACTTAAAAGTGGGTCTTTATCCCTATCCTCCTACATCCTATATAAAATTCAATAGTTCAGGCTATCCTATCGAGGCTTCAGGACTTGAAGTAACGATATTGGACAAAGTTGCAAAAGCACTTAATTTTAGAGTCCAGAAAGTTCTTTCTAAATATGAAAATCCAGGTGCATGTTCAAGAGATGTAAATAGTCTAAACCATAAACTGATGCGTCATGAAATACAAATGATGGGAGTGCGTCAACCAGTAACACTTTTGTGTTACAATAAAACTGATCTATCCGAGTACACAACAGCTACTGGAATAAGAACATACTATGCATTGGTACCGAATTTGATGAGGGAAAGTACTTCTTTGAACAGATGGAAAATATTTCTGACAATTAATGTAACAGTAGTATTTTTGATACTCATAACAGTCTTGACTCGCGTTTTAAGTTTTGAGAAGAACTCGTGGAACATGCCATTAGTAATCAGTATTATACTTGGAGTATCAGTTCCTACACAACCTAAGCAACTGAAAGATCGAATCCTCTTTGCCTGTATGGTTTTAGCCTTTATGATTTCTTCTTCAAGCATCTACGCTCTCTTTACCGGTATTATTATTCGGAGAAAATTTGAAGTACCTCTTAACACGCTAGATGATTTGGATAAATCTGAACTTACGCCTCTTATCCATGAAAATATCTACAAATTGTATATTAATAGAAGCGAAGGCGCTTATCTGAATCTTCTAAAAAAATCGCAAATGTCCGTTATGACTGCATCAGAATGTGGACGCTACTTACTTGGACATAGAAACATCACATGTTTTGTGAGCGACGGGGAGGCGCTCCTTATATTACGAAACATGTTGACTACTTGTAAGGAACCGCGTGCAAAGGTTGTCCAAGAACCAATTATTTCAGCTGCTAATAGTTTCAAAATGGAGCCGGGTTCACCTTATGTAAGACATTTTGATCAAATTTTGCTGAGACTTATTCAAGCTGGTTTAATTGATGAAAGCGTGAACTTAACATCTCTTTTGGTTCCTGCAAAAGAAGAAGAGTGTAAAGGCGAAGATGAGCAAGCAACTGGTTTGAATAGTGATCTTCTATTCCTAACTTTTACTGGATTTCTAGTTTCGTTCTTCATATTTCTAGGAGAAATACTGGTTGGAAGTTGCAGGGCGAAATTCTGGCCACCAACGCGAGTGGCTAGCACAATCGAGTAATAATTGACTATCTTTTTTGCTAATATAATACAAATCCATAATCTTTAAAATACTTTATAGAATCGAAAAAGCCACATGTTTGAATTTATAAAATTTGACAAGAGAAATCTAATTGCAAGGGTAATTGAGGAAAATATTTAGTCTTTAGTTAATAAACAGGAAAGTATTAATTTTATCGTGTAACTTACAATTATTTGATGCAAAATTAGGTATGTTTTAATAAGAACTGTACATAGATATGCAGAATTGTAGATAATATTTTGAAGATCAAAATAAGCTGTAATATTAATCATATTATTGTATATTACTAAGTAAAAGCTTGAGTTTCGATCCATGTAAAATAAATGTTCATATGTTTTTTAAATATCCTAGAATATATGACAAACGCAAATGTCTCTGTATGGAAATAAATATCGATTGACCGATTTTTCCGTATTTTATTGCAACTACATTTTCCAAAGTAGTTGCGCACCCTGCTAAAACTCGCTGCCATAAATATAAACAATATTATTATTGAATTAATAGTTTATAAATTACGTTTAGTGAAATTTTTATCTTCATATCTATGATTCGCCCATGGATCTAAAACAACAAGTTGAATGAAATTGCTATGACTGTTACCTATCAAATTTCTAAGTTATAAAAGAACGCCGCACCAAATGTATTTTAATAGGAAAATGCTCATTTTAGTGAAACGTTTCTTTTTCTCAAAACCTCTCCGATAGATTTGGCTAAAAGTTTCACATTTTGACGATCAGACTCATCGAAACAAAAGGTTCATACTAACGAACTAGAAAGATTAACGATTTTTCAGGTATACAGCATGCTTTGGGGGTGTTTTCATACCTTAACACTAGAAGTACCGCGATTTTCTGTCACCTTTGGTTACCACAAAGGGTCAATGGTTCTGCTTTGGGTGTCAAATAATGATTTCAAACAGTTTTTACCGCCAAAAGTTAATGATAGAAGTATGCTATATTTATATTACATCGTTAATATAAGAGGAGAAGAGTATTGAGTCCTGGAAAAGTACAAAAAATAAGTGAAAATGCTCGCCTATCCTAGCGTAGTCCTACCGACGTCGCTTCTGCTGCTACTGCAACAGCAAACTAAATCATTTGGTGCCGCTGTACTCCCCGATTCGAGCATACGCCGTGCATTTCAACTTACTGCAAATGTGGTTATTTCTAGCGCTTTACTATAAACGGAGAACGTTATACACCGATAGTAGAACTGATAGTCCGAAAATGTTTTGTAATGAAATACCAGCCAAAACGCGATAGGGGTCAATTGACCCCTGCCGGTAACAGACTATAAAAAATCGATTTTTTTTTAAAGTGCGCATCCAATATTTCCCAAAACATGCTGTATACCCAAAAAATCGTTAATATTCCTAGTTCGTGGGTATGGACCTTTTGTTTCGGTAAGTCTGATCGTCATGATGTGAAACTTTTAGCCACATCAATCAAAGAGGTTCAGAAGAAAAGAGATTCACTAAAATAAGCATTTTTCTATAAAAATACATGTAAAAATTGAAGCTTTGACAAGCGCTTGTCTAAAAACTGTCCATTTTTCTTACTTAACTCATTTAAGGCCACGTGATGAGTGGGTCACGTGACCGGATTCCTACCTTACAGACACTTTTTTTATTTGTAAACTTATTTTCACACGAATAGACACATCGTGTTGAAAATTTGGGATAATAAATAAGAAGCAAGAAGAAACGCGGCTCTGGTCATACATTTTTATAATTATGAAAATAGCAAAAAAAAAAAATTTGTTATAAACATTGGTTTTCATACTTATAAAAATTTAGGACCAGAGCCGCGTTTTTTAGTGCTTCATATTTAGTTTCCCAAATCTTCAACTCGATGTGGCCATTCGTGTAAAAATAAGTTTACAAATAAAAAAAGTGTCGGCAAGGTAGGATAATTGTCACGTGACCCACTCGTCACATGGCCTTAACGAAATAATCAAATGGGTGGAGGCTCTAGAGGCCCCCGTGAGACCCTCTGGGGCTCTCATTGAAGGCTCAGTAGAACCTCGTGAGAGGCACTGAGAGAACTTGTGGGTGGCTCTTGAGCCCCTCGTTGGAGGTTCTGGGGTCCATTGTAATGGGCTCGTTACTGGAAAATGTGAGGGCAATATTCAGTGATCGAAATGGATAAATGAAAAGAGATTCAGATAAAAAGACAAGAGAGGCTCTGGGGCCTAGCTTGGGAAGCACTAGGGTATTTTAAATGAATTGAACCAGGATGAAATAAAATACAGACTTTAGAGTGGGTCTCGACTTTTAAACTTCGGTGGTGAGATCTTTTTATAATGTATTTCACCTTGAAACCACAGTTTTGATGCAAGCCACCGGGATTTATAGAAAAAAAGAGTGCAATATGCAGGAATAAATAGACGTATGTAGATGGAAAAGGAATTACTGAAAAAGTTGAGGGAATATGCAGGTCCTGGTTTGAAGGGTCTCCTCAGGATTCCCGACACGTAAGAGGCTTTGGAGGCCATGGTGGGAGGCTCTGAAGTCCTTGTGAAAGCCTCTGAAAGCTCTTATAGAAGACTCTAAGCACTTGTGGGAAACCCTGAGGGACCTCGTGGTAGGTTCTTGTTGCCCACGTGGAAGCCTCTGCAGTAGTATTGAATACTCGATTGTGAGACCTTTTTATAGTATAATATAATACCTGGAATATCTTATTTTGATCCAAGCCCCCGTGATTGATAAAAAGAGACTGTACAACATGCAGGAATCGAAAGGTATAAATGGAAAAGAGATTCAGATAAAAAGAAGCGAGAAAAAATATGACGCAAGGTTTCCGTTGCGGCCTATAAGGGCCCATGTGAGAGGGTCTGCATGTTACCGTTTGTGGCTGTGCAGGCTCTTTTGAGATGCTATGAAGGTCCTCGTCGAAGGCTCTGGAGGTTATCGTAAGTGGCTCTAAAGTCTCTTAATTAGATTGAATTATAACGGCCAACGGCCATACCACGCTGAAAAACCCAGTTCTCGTCAGATCACTGAAGTTAAGCAGCGTTGGACGCGGTTAGTACTTGGATGGGTGACCATTCAAGAATACTGACATGAGTGCTGTTGGCACATCGTGGGTGTGGTGAGCCCACACTTGTAGTTATTTATAACTACAAGAAAAACCTAGAAACACTACCCGAATCGGGTAGTGTCACGCCTACCCTGAAAGGGAAATGGTTTAATGTTATATAATAAAATAAAATACTTACTTGACGGAGGATCTCGACTTTTAAAACCGAGGTTGTTAGATGTTTTTATGATATAATTTCACCTCTCCGGATAGCGTAAAAGTTTTCCTAAACATTCCTGGAACTTCTCAATGAAATGTTTGGAGAATTCCGAAAAATGTTCCAGCAAGGTTCCCGGAAGCAGGTGAATGTCCGCGTATCAAGGGAGGTTTCCAAGGAAGGTTTCGGGAATATTCGTGAGGAATTTGATTAAATAAATTAACATAATGTAAACATTTTCACGAACATTTCCTGAATCTTTCTTGGAAACCACCCTTGATACGCGGACATTACCTACTTCCGAAAACCTTCCTGGGACATTTTTTGAAATTTCCCGAACCTTATATTGGAATATTCCAGGTACGTTCAGAGAAACTTTTGTGCTATTCGAGTCAAAAACCCAGTTTTGGTGCACCCAGGATGAAATAATTGGGAAAATGTAATATGCAGGGATGAATAGGGGTGAATGGAAAAGAAATTAATGGAAAAGGTGAGGACAATATGCAGGATCGATAGGAATAAATAAAATGGAAGATTCATGGAATGAGTGAGAGAAAATGTAACTCGAGGTCCTCATGGGAGGCTCTGAAAGCCTTAGTAGGAGGTTCTAGAGGCTCTCGTGAGTAGCTCTGGAAGTCCTCATAGAAGACTTGAAAGATCCTCGTGGAAGCCTTTGTCCTGGCTTACAACTCTTGCTTTCTTTACGTCCATGCATTGTCTCTTGCAAGCTCTTGTGTTTCTGTGGTTTTTTATCTCTAGTCGCCTTAGAGTCTTATTCGCACATTCCCACCATTTTTTCCTTCCTCTGCCTCTGGGTACGCTACCATTCGCCCAAACAGTACACTTAGCTAGTGTAGTTAGTTTTAAAACGGGCGGAAATCCCCTTAGAGCTCCCCTGGCGCTCGAGCTATCAAGCCCACTGTGCCACACTCCTAACTATTCGCTCTCACTAGTTGACCCCAGACCTCTTGGTGAAGTCTAGTATGTCAATCGCGTTTGCTGTCTGAGCCTAGCTAATACCGGGCACTGGCATGATACATGCAGGGATGTTTCATCATCCCTGCCGCATTTCCAGCACTCATGTCGAGGGGTTACATCCCATTTTGTGCATATCATAATTTGAGTGGTTGTGCCCAGTTAGCATCTGAACCACTGTCCTTATGTCTTTCTTGCGTGAACCCAGGATTTCCCTGGCTCTGTACATCCTGTACGAATAGTCCAGGATGGATTTCGCCTGTTGGCAACACTGGATTTGTTACCAGTATTCCCGGTACTTTGTAGTCCCAGTACAGATCCTATGTATTCACTTGTTGCGCCGCATTTTGACAACTGGTCCGACTTTTCATTGCTCATGATCCCTGTGTGACCAGGGACCCATAAGAGAGCCACTTTGTTTCTTTTCCGCAAGTTGGTTTAATGCCATTTTGCATTCCCTAACCAGTTGTGATGTTATGTCTGGCTTCCCTAGTGCAGTTAATGTCGTTTGGATATCCGAGCAGATCATAATCTGCCTGTCAGCAGCGTTTTCTTCTATTAATGTTTCAGCACAGCCGAGGACGGCCCGGACCTCCGATCATAGGTTCCTGCTCCAGACCCTCTCTCGTCCCTGGAGCCATCTGTATACGATATTTCTTCTTGGAGGAGCGGGTCACCATTTGCCTTCTACATATGCCTGCTTGTAATGTAGCTGCGGGAAGTTTTAGTAAAGTTGAAGCGTTTTGTTATTTTATCTTGTCTCATCTCTAGAATCAACAGTGTGCTGATGTGACTTGGAAGCCAAGTGGGCCTATTCCCCCGAGTCTATTTACTCTTGCAAGACGGCCCATCGCATTTTCCGCCTTTGCGGTTATCGGAACATGTAGTGGTTCATGACAGAGCATAAATTCTATCGCCGCTGTGGGCGTAGTCCTCATTGTTCGCGTCAAACCCCTAAACGCTAGTGTTTGTAATCGTCGCAGCCTGTCCTGCATAGTTTCAAGTTTCGCCCGTGGCCACCAGACCATGGCCGCATATAGGAGCCTTGGTTTAAGGACAGCAGAGTAGAGCCATGCAAGCGTTTTAGGCCCTAGCCACACGTCAATCCAAAGGCTCTCCTGCATATAAAAAAATTCATGACAAACTTCTTGCATTGGGTCAACAGGTGCTTTGCCTAGTTTAGTTTGCTATCTAGGATTACTCTTAGATATTTAACTGAATCTGGAAGCGTCGTCCTCCCATCGCAGAATACAGGAGCATTAACTTTCGGCACTTTGTAGTTTCTCGTGAAAATGACAAGGCTGTTTCTTTTTGGATTTACCGAGAGCCCTGAGCTATAGCACCAAAGCTCTACGATATGCAGTACCGTCCTTGTAAGACCCATCAAAGTTTCCAGATGAGCCCACCTGACTAGGATTACAAAGTCATCCGCATAGCCCTGGGTATAATACTCCTCTCTATTAGGCCTACGAAGGAGGCCGTCCACTACAATGCACCACTGGAGGGGCGACAAGACACCCCCTCTGGGCAACTCGGTGGCACTATTCTCTAACTAGGCCATCTGGTTTCGAGTCTTCTCTGGCGTAGCATGCCTTCTATCCAGCTTACTAGCTGGTCTGGCACGCCACACCTCAAAGCCTCTCGACAGTTGACTTCCGGAGGGGTATTGCTGAAGGCATCCTCTACATCCGAGAAAGTGCCCATAGCATACTCCTTTTGTTCCTGCTGCTGCTTCAATTTTGGCAGGACAGCATGGAGCACAGTTTTTACCGAGAATTCTGCCTGAAAAGCATGCTGTCCTCTGTGCAGCGGGGAGGCTCAAAGCACCTCAACCCTGATATATCTCTCGACCAGCTTCTGCAACGTCTTCAGTATAGAAGACGTTAAGCTGATCGGCCGGAAATCTGTGGCAGCAGTAAAACCCACCTCCCAGTTTTGGGAATAAAGGCCACTCTATGATCCTTCCATGCCGATGGAACATGGTTTAGGGCAGTGCTTACCTTGAATAATATTGACAGTGGAGTGACGACAAGATTTATGTCTTTTCGTAAAAGCGCTGGATAGATGCCATTCGCCCCTGCTGATTTAAAGGGACAGACGGACTCTTGTGCAAACATTCCTCATTTTGGTCGGTTCAGATTCGCTGAAAACCCGGGAAGTGAACGTCCATCAGCTGATTCATCGTTGAATTTTCATCTTGGACAAACTCACCATTATCGAGCCTTATAAGCCTGTGGCGAACTTCTGGGTTTTTCGCCAGGATCTCGTGGAGCCTCACTGTTTCGGGAATGTCTTTCGATTCCTTACAGAAGCGCCTCCAATCCTCCTGTTTATACTTTTTTATATTTTCATTGTATTAATACTAAAGCGTCTTATAGATGACCCAGTCTGGAGGCAACTTACTTCTATTTGCACTGTTGCACAACGCTCTTGTCTTTTTACGGAGTTTCTCCAGGTGTGTATTCCACTATTCTGCTCCTTTCCTAGACTTAATTGTCCTTGTAGGGCAATTATTCTGATATGATGTAGTGAGAGTCCTTCAGAGAAAATCCGTTTAATTATTTCATAATTGCGCTCTGTTTCAATTACTGATAACGAGAGCGCAAAAGCAGATGTCGGGCTAGTGACATGCTTTACGTAGCTAGAATCCTCATTAATATTGTAAGCTCGTAAGATAAAGCCCAAGCGGCATACTTAAAAATTGCTCTAATTGTTAAAAACGCATTTTTTTGCAGGATCCTTTTTGCATTCAAAAACTTTTTAGAGTGGCTGCCAAGAATTTCCTCGAATTTCTAAAAAAATGGCAATTTTCTTGTGAAATGCTGTATTTTGTAACTTACTAAGATATTCAATTTTTCTTCAGGGAGCTGAGGGGTTGTCGCTTCCTCTGAATGAGGCTATAAAAAGAAGAAAAGCATCAACGATTTCTTGAAAAGGAGACTGAGGAGGCAACACTGAAGCCCAGAAGAGAGGAAGAGGCTCAGAGGATACACCATCAGGAGGGGGGGGGGGGTTAAGCCTGTGAAGAGGCACAAGACAGCCCAGCAGCCAGTAAACAGGGATTTCTCGGGGGCTGGACTGACAGATGCCGAGAGGACTAAGCCCCTGATGGTAGTGGTGGAGGGCGCTCGAAAGTGTGTCACCAGATTAATGGTCAAAATTCGAGACCTTCGTCTGTAGGGGAGGGTTCTTCTTATTTGTCGCAGCCGACCCAGCGGCTAAAGCTTGGCTTCATAATACAGTGCCTGAGACAAGACCCTGGGAAGGTGCAGACCTCAAAGTAGATGGCGTCGTGTTGCTCCAAAAAAAGGCGAGGGCCATGGCGTGGTTCCCAGGTAAGCTGGAAGACCCGCCTGTGGTCCTTTGGTGGTTAGAGGAAATTAACCATCCATTAAGGACAGCGTCCTGGCGAATCCTAAGGCACGATCGACCTCAGGAAGAAGACACAACAAGAGGTTTCAAGGAAGTGCCTGAGTCCCAGACAAAGGCTCTTGCCGTCCTTAACAACAAGCCCTTCTACCACCTTGGACAGGTTAACTTGAGGGTTGTCAGCCAGGGAAAGGAGGAGCCTGTCAGGACAAAGAAAGATCGATGGCATATCTAAATGACTGCTCCTGGCCTAACCATTACACACAATAACTTGCATCACAGCAGAGGTGCCCCTGTGGTTCTGCAGAGGGTCATGGCTGCGAGGCACACATATATCTCACTAATAGAGGAACCTTGGTTATTTCGAGATGCCATGAGGGGATTGGGTAACCCAAGGTGGTCATACCAAGGGCCTGCATACTGGCGAGGGAGTCAGCGTTGTCCCGTTGCTCGAGCTATGTTTCAGAGATCTGATGGTGATAGCCACAGATCTTAGAAGAATAGGGAAACTAGTCATGGAATCAGCCTACTTTGTATATGACGGCGATGCAGGGTACTGCTGGGGCGCGATGCTAACGCTCACCATACTTTGTGAGGCAGCACAGAAATCAACTCCAGAGGTAATGATCTATTGGAATACCCAAGCACCACACTAACAGATAGAGTTTAAGTTGGAATCCATAGTACCCGTGGGCCTTAAATGGGCTAGAAATTCAAGAAAAACGGACTGAGACCAGTATTCCACTATCTGATCTAATATATCTAATTTAATTATTTGTATTATAGTTTAGTTCGTCACTCTTGATTTCGATCGTCAAATCGATCGCCGTCACATTTTAATTGTAATATGTATCACCTGTTCCTTATAAGGCTATTGAGACCTAGGAACTTTTCAAAAATAAATACAAAATACAAATACAAACTAAGGAGTGCACTCTCGGAGGTGACCAAGTCAATTAGAGACGTCCACACTCTGAAGATAGCAGCCAAGGTATTCAAGAAGGACATCAAATCTACATATGAAAGTAATTGTCGACCCACAACAGTCCGGAAGGCTGTAAGATTCGCAGGGAAACCAGAGAGAGGTTTAGACGTTTCAACACTGGCAAAACGAATAAACTATGCACCTTGTTTACGAAGATGAGGGAGGAATACAGGAGTGCAAGACGTAAGCGGAACAAGAAATATGGACCATTTTTTGCAGAGACATCAAGAATGGAGCAGAGAAGGATAGACTGGATGAGCTGCTCTCTCGTATATACCAGATCTTCTTACAGAAGGTTGGAGAGACCATCCCATCAGCCTCACATCTTTCCTATTACAAAAAGTGGAAACAGTTGTAGACAGATATGTCCGCGACAAGGTCTTATCAAGTAGGTCACATCACAAGGAGCCACACACCTATAGGGCTGGTGAGTCGACCGAGACGGCCCTAAGCGCAGCAGTAAACCTAATCGAAGTTCAACTGGAGCAGAAAGGCCATAGAATCGGAACCTTTATGGATATCAAATGAGCCTTCAACTACACCTCTCGAGAGGTCATCAGTGTGGCCAAAATTGCACCTGATGTGCCAATTGCAGTCGTGGAATGGACCATTAACTCAGGATGTCCACAGGGGCGCGTTTTATTGCCCCAGCTGTGGTGCTTAGTAGTGGATGAACTGCTTCATCTGCTCACGAATCAGGTCGATCACATTATATGCTATGAGGACGATATACTGGTTATCGTACGCGGCCAGCATCTGGATGCGCTCTGCGGCGCAATGCAGCAAGCACTGGGGATAGTGGATTCTTGGTGCAAGAAGACTGAACTATCTATATGGATTTGTAGAAGAGCCATAGGAAAAAGCTTGGGCCTGAAGCCTGAGACACTTATGTGGATCTACACAGCGATCCTGCAGCCCAGGCTAACCTATGCGGTGGTGGTCTGGTGGAGCTGGGTCGAACTGTCCACTGTGAAGTCTCGACTAAAAAGAATCAGGGGACTGATTCTAAGAGGCTTCCCTGGTGCCTCAAAGTCGACACCCACAATGGCAATGGGAGCACTAACGGAGTTGGAGCCCCTCCATCTCACCATCAAGGCCGTGGCTGCGAAGGCGGCCTGGAGATTACATATAGTAAATGACGAAAGGATCTCGACGGCAGCGCGAATCTCAACCGACTTTAGGAGTAGGCAGACCCTCAGGAAAAAAACACCCACTCGCTATCTCTTCGACAAGAAGTATCGCGTTAACCTATTCACGAAGGAGGATTGGGTATATCGTCGAAGGAGTGGAATGGGCTCCACAATCCCGATGGGGTCCTTTGCCATAGTTCTACAATCTGAGATTATGGCCATGCTCCATAGCGCCTATAAGGCACAGGAGTATAGGAACAAGAGAAACATACGTATCTGCTCAGACAGCAGGGTTGCTATAATGGCCCTGAATGAAACAACGACTACGTGGCTACTAATATGGAAGTGCTTTGATGCTCTGAACAACCTAGCAACGGAAAACCAAATGACTCAACTTTCGAACCCTGGATACAGCGGCATCAAAGGTAATGAGATATCAGACAGGCTAGCAAAACTAGCAGCAAGAGAAAACTTTACTGGACCTGAGCCAGTTGTAGGCTTTTCAAATTTTCGATCTCTAGTTTTTAACGGATGTATGGCTGTATGTTTGAATATTTGACTGTTTGTATGTATGTATGGATGTATGTATTATTGTATGTATGTATGCCTGTATGCATGTATGTATGCATGTATGGTTACCTGAATGTTGTAGCCACGCTAACTTTGGTAGGATTTGTCCAATAGAGTCAGCCTTCAATGATCTTGCTAAGAGTCCCAAAACGAAGTTCAAGATCGCTAACCAGACATTTCCAACAAAAATTAAAAAATCTAGAGCATTTTCAAAAAATTCCATAATCTTTAAAACAGTTTATTAAATTTATATAAACAACAATATCAAATTTAGTAAAGTTGACGAGAGAAATGTAATTGTAAGGGTGATTTAGAAAAAAAGTTAAATCTGTAATTGTTAGATAGCAAAATATTAACTTAATTAGTTAATTTACAATCTTCTTTATTGAAAATTAAGTATCTCCTAAAAAGACCTGTGCATAGATAGAATTGTATATTATATTTAGAAGATCAAAATAAGCTATAATAATGATCATATTATACGTTATACTAAGTAAAAGCTTACATTTCTCTTTATGTAAAATAAATTTGAATATATTTTTCAAGTATTCTGGAGTATATGACGAACGCGAATTTCTCTGTATGGAAATCAATATCGATTGACCGACTTTTCCATATGTTACTTCAACTTCCTTTTCCAAAGTAGTTTCACATCCTTCTACAGCTCGCTACCATCAATATACACAATATTAGAATTGAGTATATTATATAATGAAGAAATAAAAAAATATTGAATTTATAGTTTATAAATTACGTTTAGTAAAATCTTTTTCATGATAGCTATGATTCGCCCCTGGATGAAAAAAACGAGTTGATCGACACTAATTTATATGTGAGGGTTATTATTAAATTGAAATACTATTACTATTACCTATTCAATTACTATGTTATAAAATTTGTATGCTATGCATAAGAAAAAACATTTTTGTTAACAAAGAATGTGACACAAGGTATCATTTCCTTCGGACTTGTGGTAGGAAACGTCACCTACTTTCAATTGTTTTCACTTCTTTTGCGGCCAAAACAATAGACAATAGTTTCGTACTCCAACTCCGAGCGAGATGGAACCCCATCTTGAGATTAGGTGCAACAAAATTTACCCCAGAGTTTTTACTGTGTTGTGGGAGGCTCCGGGAGTCCTCGCGGGATATTCTAAATTGATTGCATTGAAATAAAATAGAATGCACTAATGAGGGTAACTTAAAGAAGGGTCTCGATTTTCGAAACGTTGGAGATGGAAGATGTGAGGGCAATATTCAGTGATTGAATATAGATAAACGGCAAAGAGATTCAGATATAAATGGCAGAGACCAAATGTTACTCGATGCCCTTCTGGGGGCCTATGAGGGCTCCTTTAGCCGGCTCTGAAGGCCCCAATAGATGCCTTCGGTGGCCCTAGTGAGAAGTTCTGAAAGCTCTCGTAAGAGGGTGAGCAGGCTCGCTTTGGAAGCTCTAGAGGCCCCCGTGAGAGCCCCTGGGATTTCCCTCGTAGGAGGATCTGGAGAACCTCGTGATAGTCACTAAAGACCTATGTGGGAGGCTTTGGTACCCCTCTTCGAAGCCTCTAGAGGCTCTCGTGGGAAGTACTAGGGGTCTTGGTAAAATGCTCTGAGTGATCTCGGTACAGGCTCCGGTGGACCACGTGGAAGGTGGGTCGAGAGGGTCTCGACTTTAAAATTTCGGTGGTAAGATCTTTTTATAATATGATATACCTTGTACCCCCAGTTTTGATGCAAGTCCCCGGGGTTGTTGGAAAAGGAGAGTGCAATATGCAAGGATGAATAGGCGCAAATGAAAAGGGAATTTATAAGAAAGGTGAGGGCAAGCTGCAGGGATACATAGGAATAAATGGAAACGATATTAATGGAATGGGAGAGAGCAACTGCGATTCGAGGCCCTTGTGAGAAGCTCTCGAGGCCTCCGTGGGAGCCTCTGGAGGCCCTCGTGGGAGACTCCGTAGAGCTTCGTGGAAGCTTCTGGGGCTTTTGGGGGAGGCTCTAAGGGTCCTCACAAAAGGCTCTGCAGGACATCATACGAGCCCCTGAGGGCACTCGTGGGCAGCTCCGGAGGTGCTTGTGAGATGCTCTAAAGGCCCTCGTTAAAGGCTCTGGGGATCATCATAAGAGGCGCTAGGGGTATTCGTGAGAGACTCTAGAGTCATAGTTGGAAGAGTCACGGTGGCGGCGGCGAGATCTCTTTATAATATAAAGTGATAATAGAATATAGCTATTTGTGACACAAGTGCATAAAATAGGTGATTGATTACAAGTGTGAATTTCTTGACATGAGCCGCAAAACTGAAGGCGAATGCCGAAATCACATGAGCCATCAAATACTGGTGTTCATGTGTATCAAACACAACTTTTTGCAACAAGCATTCCAGAAGGTTGCAATCTAAGTTTAAAATACTCGTGCGCAACTTCAACCACCTGTGTGCTAAAAAACTATATTTCAAATCACGCATGCGCCAATATTATTCTCGCATCTTAACTGCAATTAGCTACATTAAACACGATATGGAGGCCTGCAAAGTTTCGTAAAGAAATTTTTGTAACGCATGCATGGAACGATCGCTTTTCGAGGCATGTATAGCATGCGAAAAATTTATATTTCTGAAACCGTGGCAAAAAACAGTCATGAAAAGACTTCTTCTACTAGCTGCACTTGCTCTCTTTGTGCAAGATTACTTCTTCAAGTTGCTGCGCTCGCGCACTTTGAGCATGAGTACTTTTCCTAGCTGTTGCAGTTGCGCATTTTGATTCAAAACTACTGTTCAGGACTGCCGAAACCATAAACTCACTTGATTATGAGTTGACGTGTAACAGCCTGATATATCCGGTAATTTATAAATTTGCAATGAATTTGCGAAAATTTATGAATTTCTTTAGAAAAGCTTTGGATACTTCAAATAACTAAAATTTCTCCTAATTTCTGATAATGAAAAATTCAAAAAAATTTCGGAAATTTTCGGTAATTTTACTATAAATTTCAAAAGTTTTTGGAAAATTTGCTTTCAGTATTTATCAATTTGAAAATTCCCTGCATTTGATATAAGGAATATCGTATAAAATAGGTGCTGGAACTAGGCAGTTGCAACTCTTGTTAAGTTTCCAGCATTTCTATCGGCTCATTTTCGGCTCATTTACGGCTAGCCTTCGAATCGTCTACAACTCCTACTTGCCTACTTTTCGAATTTGTAACACAATATGCTATTCCTAACAAGTTATAACGTCTTTCCCGGTTTGACCGCATGGTAATATCTTCTCCTTTCTAGCATTTCTAATACATCTGTGTTCTTGATCTCAACAGGGTGGTCCCTATGATTAGTTTTCTTGGAATGAGTTTGCTGGTAATCCCAGCATTTATTCGGATGCACAAAAATAAGTCGTTCCCTAATTCCAATGGATTAAAATTTGCCCATCGATCGACAAACTTGATTTTTTTCATAACATTAGCAATTTTCCGAAAGCTTGTTTGATTCATAAAATGTTGAACAAAAACTTGGTAACAAAAACGGTATTTTCTATATCTATCAGAAGGGAGTGAACAAATATCTACTGATTAGATAAATTTTAATCAAACCAATCAATTTTAAAAATATTCGAAAAAATCTCATGAATTTTTAAAAGAAATTGAGTTCTTTGAAATTTATATAAGTGAAGGAAATAGTTAATTAACGTTTAATTTATTTTGGTTCATGGCAACCTTTATAATTTGATATTTTTGTTGAAGTATGAAAAATTAGTCAGCAAAAACTAATAAAAAGTTGTTGAATATATTGAATAATTTGAATTTGCAATTTTTTTATTATAAGGAGTTTCATTCTTCTGATTTAAAAATGAATAAATCACGCAAACAATTTAAAATTTGTTTCTTAAATATAAGAGCATGATAAGTTCAATAACAATTTTTTTTATAATATAAATATAATATATATTATAATATATTATATTATATTATATATATTATATTATTATAAAATATATATATATAAATATAATATATATTTCTATATAATTCATAACAATTCAGTTCATGCAAAAACTCTCTTTCAATCAAAGTTATCCAAATAGAATTGTAGTTAAAATTTCGAATAACAAAGGTAGTCATCAATAATGAAAATTGCATCAAAATTGCAATTTTTCTCTTAGGCAAAATAAACTATGTAAGAACTGAAATAAGTAATAATGTTGAATACAGAATTAGAGATTTAACTATTATTTTCTAAACTAATTTGTAATATTTAACAATGTAGCTATTTTTATCGATTTTATGAACTTTTCGGACGATTGTTGACTACCTACATATAAGATTACCTTTTAATTGTTGAATATTGGCTAAATTGAATATCTTATTTTTCAAACTTTTGAGTCTTTTACCTAGATTATTTTTTACTTGCTAGTCGTGAAGAATTAATGCCAATGATGAAGATATTTTTTACTATAGAGGCTATAGATGAAAATTACTCTGGGAAATGTATGAGGAACACGGACAACTATGTGACCTCTATGTTTGAAAGATCATGGTCAATGATAACATTTATTTTGCGCCAATGATATTATGCAATATTCTTAAGAGTATCTGATTGCTAGGATACGCTCAACAAAACAGTGAACAAGATCTCTTCCATTTGGTACCTACATACTGGTATCCTCAGTTCGTTTTCCGCAAAAAACTGAACTAAATACGTTTCAAATAAGCCATTCGTGAAACAAGATGGACCTTATGTGGATACTTTGTCTCCTTCTCGTGTTTATAGACGTTCATAGTCTGAAAAATTTAAAAACACCACCATGGACGAAAAACCTTGTGAAACAAGCAACGCTAGACACGTCAGTGTATCAAGTTCTGCTTCTTATCGATACCAATAGTCAGGATTCAAGAATCGACATTTCGGCAGGAATTTCGTCATCGGCACCAACCGTAAGTGTTAATTTGGATGACATAAATAATGCTGCTAAAACTATAACACAACTCGCATCATTTAATGATCCAAGATCGACGACTTTAGCTGTAATCGTGCACGTTTCAAAAGACAATGACACATTTTTGAGATTGAAAGTTGCTACAGAGTTCTTGAATCGCCTACTTCCTGAAAGCATTCGGCCCAAGTGTTTAATCATTACACTTCCATCTGCAAAGAACAAGATATACATGGAAGTACTGCGTTACATGTGGTCCAATCAATTCCTCGATGCTACAATACTTGAAATCTTTCACCTTCAGAATGTAACGAAACCTGCTACTTTTCACTTTTTCAATCCTTTCACCAACGTCTATGTACAGGAAAATTATACATTAAAAAGTCGGTTGTTTCCTGACAAACTACGTAATATGCATGGAAACAAATTAAAAGTAGGTATTTATTCGTATCCTCCTACATCCTATCTGAAATTCAACAGTTCAGGCTATCCTATCGAGGCTTCAGGATTTGAAGTAACGATATTGGAAAAAGTTGCAAAAGCACTTAATTTCAGAGTCCAGAAAGTTCTTTCTAAATATGGAAATCCAGGTTCATGTTCAAGAGATGTAAATGGTCTAAACCATAAACTGATCAATCATGAAATACAAATGATGGGAGTGCGTCAACCAATAATACTTTCATGTCACAATCAAACTGATCTATCCGTGTACACAACAGCTACTGGAATAAGAACATACTATGCATTGGTACCGAATTTGATGAGGGAAAGTACTTCTTTGAACAGATGGAAAATCTTTCTGACAATTAATGTAACAGTAGTATTTTTGATACTCATAACAGTCTTGACTCGCGTTTTAAGTTTTGAGAAGAACTCGTGGAACATGCCATTAGTGATCAGTATTATACTTGGAGTATCAGTTCCGACACAACCTAAGCAACTGAAAGATCGAATCCTCTTTGCCTGTCTGGTTTTAGCCTTTATGATTTCTTCTTCAAGCGTCTACGCTCTCTTTACGGGTATTATTATCCGGACAAAATTTGAAGTACCTCTTAATACGATAGATGATTTGGATAAATCTGGACTTACGCCTCTTATTCATGAAAATATCTACAAGTTGTATATTAACAAAAGCGAAGGCATTTTTCTCAATCTTCTGAAAAAATCACAAATGTCCGCTATGACTGCATCAGAATGTGGACGCTACTTACTTGCGCATAGAAACATCACATGTTTTGTGAGCGACGTGGAGGCGCTCCTTATGTTACGAAACATGTTGACTACTTGTAAGGAACCGCGTGCAAAGGTTGTCCAACAACCACTTAATTCAGTTGCTAATTGTTTCAAAATGGAGCCGGGTTCACCGTATGTAAGACATTTTGATCAAATTTTGCTGAGACTTATTCAAGCTGGTTTAATTGATGAAAGCGGAAACTTAACATCTCTTTTGGTTCCTGCAAAACAAGAAGAGTGTAAAGGCGAAGAGGAGCAAGCAACTACTTTGAATAGTGATCTTCTATTCCTGAATTTTAGTGGATTCCTGGTTTCGTTCTTTGTATTTCTAGGAGAAATACTGGTTGGAAGATGCAGGGCGAAATTCTGGCCGCCAACGCGTGTGGCTAGCACAATCGAGTAATAATTGACTATCTTTTTTGCTAATACAAAACAAATCACATTATATTTGTGTAATAGAACTGTGTTTAAGGCTGTTCACTACTTATCAAACGTCAAATTTCCATAATCTTTCAAATAGTTTATAGAACCGAAAAAAACACATTGTTGAATTTAGAAAATTTGACAAGAGGAATCTAATTGAAAGGGTAATTTAGGAAAATATTTATTGTGCAGTTATTAAGCAGGAAAGTATTAATTTGATCAGGTAACTTACAGTTTTTTGATGGAAGATTAAGTATGCTTTAATAAGAACTGTACATAGATATGTAGAAGTGTAGATAATATTTTAAAGATAAAAAAAACTGTAATATTAATCATTTTATTGTATACTACTAGGTAACAGTTTGCATTTTGTTCAATGTAAAATAAATGGTTATATGTTTTTTAAATACCCTAGAATATATGACGAACCCAAATGGCTCTGTATGGAAATAAATATCGATTGATCGACTTTTTCGTATTTTATTGCAACTACATTTTCCAAAGTAGTTGCACATCCTGCTAAAGCTCGCTGCCATAAATATAAATAATATTAGTATTAAATGAATAGTTTATAAATTACGTTTGGTAAAATTTTTCTCTTCATAGCTATTATTTGCCCATGGGTCTAAAAAACGAATTGAATTAAATTGCTAACAATGTTACCTATCAAATTACTAAGATATAAAAGGACGCCGCACCAAATGTATTTTAATAGAAAAATGCTTATTTTAGTGAAATGTTTCTTTTTCTCAAAATTTTTTTGATATATTTGGCTAAAATTTTTACATTTTGACGTTCAGACTCACCGAAAGAAAAAGTTCATACCCACAAACTAGAAAGATTAACGATTTTTTGGGTATACAGCATGTTTTGGGGGTGTCTTCATACCTTAAGCATCCAAGTATCTAAATCATCATTTCTTAGGAACTAAACTCACTAGAGATTTTTTATTCAACTGCTACGGTATGGAATGACTTTCAAATAAGTAGGGAAAGCGTGGATAGGAAGAAAATGTGCAGGAAAATGTCATTCCTTAACCCTTCGCGGACAACGTGGAATCGTGGGACGTATAGAGCAACGTGGGGTGTATGCACACCCCTCTCTGTTTTTTGCGTTTAAATATTTAATGGCGCATTTCCGGATTTCGAGAAATACTTGGATTCAATCCCAAATACCTAGAATCAATGTAGCGAATAATCAAGGAAATTTGTCAAATAGCTTAGCAATTGTTTAACAATTCATTGAATTTGTTATGAACAAGTAAGTGAGTTAAAATGGATTCATAGGGATTGACAGTGATTCGTCAATTGATTCGCACTAAATATGAATCATTTATAATCAGAAATTAATTTTTAACTAAATTCATGAAGGATAATAAATAATTTGTTTTTTTATAAACAAATTTTATAAACAATTAGCCGTATCAGGTATTTATGATGAAATAAATAAAGTTTTTTCTACTGAATACGACGAAAATTATAGAGAGAAATCACTCATTTATCAGATTTAGTCATTCAATAACAATTGATGACTGGGTAAACAAATTTAATTAACAAATGCACTGTTTGGCTATTTTCAGAGGTAGAAACTTGATTCTTTCAACGTAATCAAGTGTAAATAACTAATTTCTAAACTTTTTGGGAGCTTCCACAACAATAAACAATTACAATTGTTAACAATAATTATATAAACAAATTTTTATCGTCTTAGGCATTTTTTGAGATAAAATTGCGTTTTCATGATGTTATTAGCTGCTTATTATTTACCAATCACTCTTTGCTATCAATTAATAACAATTGATAATTTTTTCGACATAATTAATTAACAAATGCACTGTTTGGCTATTTTTAGAGGTAGAAACTTGAGTTTTTCAACGTGATGATATGTAAATGACTAATTTTTAGACTTTTAAGGAGTCGGCATAACAATCAAGAATTTCAATTGTTAACAATAATTATATTAACCAATTTTCATCATCTTGGGCATTTTTTAGCAAAAAATGCCTGAGATGCCAATTTTTATTGTATTTAACAATTAAAATAGTTGATTGATAACATTTTTTGAATTCTTTCTCCCTAGAGGATAGAAAATTAGTCATTTACACTTGATTACGTTGAAAGAATCAAGTTTCTACCTCGGAAAATAGCCAAACAGTGCATTTGTTAATTAAATTTGTTCAAACAAACATCAGTTGTTATTGAATGACTAAATCTGATAAGTGAGTGATATTTATATCTAATTTTTGTCGGATTCAGTAGAAAAAACTTTATTTATTACATCATAAATACCTGATATGGCCAATTGTTTTAAAATTTGTTTATAAAATAAAACATTATTAATTGTCCTTCATGAATTTAGTTAAAAATTGGTTTCTGACTATAAATGATTTATGTTTAGTGCGAATCAATTGACGAATCACTGTCAATCCCCATGAATCCATTTTCACTTACTTATTTGTTTATAACAAATTCAATAAATTTTTCAACAATTGATAAGCTATTGAAAAACTTCCCTGGATAGTTTCTTCATTGATTCTAGGTATTTTGGATTGAATATAAATATTTCTCGAAACCCGGTACTCAAAAAAATAAATTTTTTTTTCCACTTTTGTTATTAAATAATTATTCCATTGAGATTCTAAAGGTCACTTACCTCCAGCGGCAACTTCCGCGTAGCAGGGGCTAAAGTGATACTGAAAGAGAAGCTAGTTAAAGCGGGAAGCCTTCCTGCAACCTGTACACAGCGAAAATGCGTTTTTTGTTCCGTTGGGGTGGCCATACACCCCACGTTGTCCTCGAAGGGTTAATGAACAAAAACACAAGAGATGTTCTGATTAAAATATCCTATTGCGAAAATTTTCACGAACATTTCCTGAACCTTCCTTGAAAACCTTCTTTGATACGCGGACATTTATCTACTTCCGGGAACCTTCTTGGAACATTTTTTGGAATTTTTTAAACCTTATATTCGAATATTCCAGGTATGTTCAGAGAAACTTTCGTGCTATTCGAGTCGAAACCCCAGTTTTGGTGCACCCGGGATGGAATAACTGGGAAAATTTAATATGCAGGGATAAATGGGTGTAAATGGAAAATAAATTAGTGGAAAAGGTGAGCACAATATGCAGAAGTAACTCGAGGTCCTCATGGGAGGCCCTAACAGCATTAGCTGGAGGTTCTAGAGGCACTCGTGGGTAGGTCTGGAGGTCCTTATAGAAGACTTGAACTATCCTCGTGGAAGCTTTTGTCCTGGCTTACAATTCTTGCTTTCCTCACGTCCATGCATCTTCTCATGCAAGCTCTTGTGTTTCGGTGGTTTTTTTTATCTCTTGTCCCCTTAGAGTCTTATTCGCATATTCTTAGATACTTATTCATAAATATAATGAACAGTCTAGAGGACGTAACGCATCTTTATCCAACACTGTGTCTAACATAAAACCAGTCACTCAGTTCAATAGGTTTGAATCCTTTTTGGCTTATTCCGAAGGACTTCAAAGCGCTGCATCCCACCGTCAAAAAATTCGATAATTGCGCTCAGTTCAAGTACTGATAACGAAAGCGCAAATGCAGGTGTCGGGCTAGTGACATGCTTTACGTAGCTGTAAATCTTATTAATATTTTAAGATCGCAAGATATAGCCCAAACGGTACACTCAATTAGTTTAGTTAGTTTTAAAACCGACGGGAAGCCCCTTAGAGTTCCCCTGGCGCTCGAGCTATAAAGCTTACTATGCTACACCCTTAACTATTCGCTCTCAGTAGTTGACCCCAGACCTCTTGGTGAAGCCTAGTATGGCAATAACTGATCGCGTTATAATTCCTTCAGGTTCCATAAAATGGGCCCAAGGGTTTGCTGTCTGAGCCTAGCTAATACCGGGCACTGGCATAATTCATGGAGGGATGTTTAATCATCCCTGCCGCATCTCCTACACTCTGTCGATTTTGTGCATATCATAATTCAAGTGGTTGTGCCCAGTTAGCATCTGAACCACTGCCCGCATGTCTTTCTTGGGTAAACCAAGGATTTCCCTGGCTCTGTACATCCTCTACGTATAGCCCAGGATGGATTTCGCCTGTCGGCAACACTGGGTTTGTTCCCAGTATTCCCAGTGCTTTGTTCGAATCCAGCTTTTAATGGTCATCTCGATGCAGCAAGACACTAGTCTCAGTGCAGATCCTATGTATTCACTTGCTGCGCCGAATTTTGACAACTGGCCCGCCTTTACGTTGCTCTTGTTCCCTGTATGACGAGGGACCCATATGAGAGCCACTTTGTTTTTTTTCTGCAAGTTGTTTTAATGCCATTTTGCATTCCCAACCCAGTTCTGATGTTATTTCTGGCTTCCCTAGTGCAGTTAATTTCGCTTGTCTATCCGAGCAGATCGTAATCTGCCTGTCAGCAACGTTTTCTTATAATAATGTTTCAGCACAGCTAAGAAAGGACAGGACCTCCGATCATAGGTTCCTGCTCCAGAACCTCTCTTTCCCCTGGAGCGCGAGATTTCCCCTTGATAGAGCGGGTTACCATTTGCTTTCTACATATGCCTGCTTGTTATGTAGACGCGGAAAGTTTGGTTAAAGTTGAAGCGTTTTGTTATTTTATCTTGCCTCAACTCTAGAATCAACAGTGTGCTGATGTGACTTGAAAGCCAAGTGGGCCTATTCCCCCAAGTCTATTTACTTTTGCCAGGCAGCCCATCGTGTGTGCCGCCCTTGCGGTTATCGCAACAGGGAGGATATTATGACAGAGCATTAATCCTATCGCCGCTGTGGGCGTAGTCCTAATTGCTGCCGTCAATCCCCTAAACGCTAGTGTTTGTAATCGTCGCAGCCTGTCCTGCATAGTTTTAGGTTCCGCCCGTGGCCACCAGACGACGGCCAGACTAGGATTACAAAGTCATTTGCATAGCCCTGGGTATAGTACCCCTCTTTATTTGTCCTACGAAGGAGGCCATCCACTACAATGCACCACTGGAGGGACGACAAGACACTTTCCTGTGGGCAACTCGGTGGCACTATTCACTAACTAGGCCATCTGGTTTCGAGTCTCCTCTGGCATGGCATGCTTTCTATCCAGCTTGCCAGCTGGCCTGGCACGCCACACCTCAAAGCTTCTCGACAGATGACTTCTGGAGGCTAAAAGCACCCATCCCTGATATATCTCTTGACCAGCTTCTGCAACGCCTTCAGGATAAAAGACGTTAAGCTGATCATCCGTAAATGTTTAGCAGCAGTGAAACCCTCCTCCCCAGGTTTGGGAATGAAGGCCACACTCTGATCCTTTCATGCCGATGGCACGTGTTTTAGGGCAGTGCTTACCCTAAATAATTTCGTCAGTGGAGGGACGACAAAATTCATGTCTTTTTGTAAAAGCCCTGGATAGATGCCATTCGCCCCTGGTGATATAAAGGTACAGACGGACTCTTGACTCAACATTCCTCATCTTGGTCGGTTCGGATTCGCTGAAAACCCGGGAAGAAAACGTCCATCAGGTGATTCAGCGTTGATTTTTCATCTTCGACAAACTCACCATTATCGAGCCACATAAGCCCGAGGCGAACTTCCAGGTTTTTTTCCAGGATCTTGTGAAGCCTCGCTGTTTTCGGTATATCTTTCGATTCCTCGCAGAAGCCCCTCCAATCCTCCTGCTTGTACTTTTTCATATTTTTATTGTATTAATACTAAACCGTCTTATAGATGACCCAGTCTGGAGGCAACTTGCTTCCATTTGCACTGTTGCACAACGCTTTTGTCATGTTACGGAGTTTCTCCAGGTGTTTATTCCACCATTCTGCTCCTTTCCTAGACTTAATTGTCCTTGTAGGGGAATTGTTTTCATATGGTGTAGTCAGAGTCCTTCAAAGAAAATCCGTGGCGTGCTCTAACTCATCAGTGGTACCATAGCTTGCGGGGAATTTCACGAGCCTCCCTTTGACTTTCTCTCCATATGAGTCCCAAAGTTTAATGAAAAGTTTAATATTTTTCAATCCTCTTTGGCTCATTCCGAAGAACTTTAAATGAGCCGCATCGCACCACACAAAATTTAATAATTGCGCTCTGTTTCAATTACTGATAAAAAGAGCGCAAAAGCAGGTGTCGGGCTAGTGAAATGCTTTACGTAGCTGGAGTCCTTATTAATATTGTAAGCTCGTAAGATATAGCCCAAGCGGCACACTTAAAAATTGCTCTAATTGTTACAAAAGCATTTTTTGGTAGGATCCTTTTGGCATTCAAAAACTTTTTAGAGTGGTTGCCTAGAATTTCCTTAAATTTTTTATAAATTGACAATTCTATTGTAAAACGCTGTATTTTGTAACTTACTAAGATATTCAATTTTTCCTCAGGGAGCTGAGGGATTGTCGGTTCCTCTGAATGAGGCTATGGAGACGGTAGCGGCCAGTGAAACCCCCAAAAAGAAGAAGAGCATCAACAATTTCTTGAAAAGGAGACTAAGGAGGCAACACTGAAGCCCAGAAGAGAGGAAGAGGCTCAGAGGATACGCCATCAGTGGGGGGGGGGGGTTAAGCCTGCGAAGAGGCACAAGACAGCCCAGGATCCAGAAAACAGGGAGTCGTCGGGGGCTGGACTGACGGATGCCCAGGGGACTAACCCCCTGAAGGTGGTGGTGGGGGGCACTCGAATGTATGTCACCAGATCAATGGCCAAAATTCGAGACCTTCTTCTGTAGGAGAGGGAGACAAGACCCTGGGAAGGTACAGACCTCAAAGTAGATGGGGTTGTGTTGCTCAAAAAAAGGCGAGGGCTACGGCGTGGTTCCCAGGTAAGGTGGAAGACCCGCCTGTGGTCCTTGGGCGGTTAGAGGGAATCAACCACTCACTAAGGACAGCGTCTTGGCGAATCGTAAGCCACGATCGAACTCAGGAAGATGACACAACAAGAGGTTCCAGGAAACTTCTTGTTGTGCAAATGCCTGAGTCCCAGGCGAGGGCTCTTGCGGTCCTCAACAATAAGCCCTTCGACCACCTTGGACAGGTTAACTTGAGGGTTGTCAGCCAGGGCCAGTGTTCACAGACTGTGGGAGCTGGCGGCCCCCACCACGACTCCCGTGTGGGAGCACACACGTAAACGTCGCGTGTCGGTGTGTCCCCACTCCGTCACTTGATTACACGCTCCCCGGCAACGAAAATTTGTCGGTTCGGATGATTTCACTGTCTCCTTCGTGCTCTTTCGTTTGATTTCGGTGGCAGCTTCGGGTCAGCCACGAAGATGGGTTCGGCGTTGAAGCCGAGGATGCACGATTCTTAATTTGTAATTTCTCATTCTCGGCGACTCGGCTATTATCAAGATTTTTCAGCTTTTTCAGATTTGGAGAAATTGGAGGGTTTGGAGGTTAGAGTCGACTTTTGTTTAGAAACAAAGTTTGACAACCTCAAAAAAGCTAAAAAAGTTTTAAAAGATGATGATTATGTTTTTCAGGTATTATTATAGAATCTTTTCTAGTATAGGATCGTTATTTTATCGTTATTATTATCGTTATTGTTTAAAATAATTTATAAATTAGTATAAAATAATTATATAAAAATAAGTATATAAAAATTTATAAATAATTTTTATTTATAAATAAAAAATTATTTATAAATTATAATATAAAAAGATTCTTCACGAAATTTAAGTTTTTCACTCATGAGAGTGTAAAATGGCAATTTTATTATTTGTAATGATATTTTTCTTTTTTAATTCTAAAATTTCATTATTTTGCAGCTAATATATAAATCAATAATTATTTGTAATAGAAACTGGGTATTAAAGTATTACAGAAAAATCAATATAGGAATAAATAATATCAGTGTCGATCAGACTGGGGAAAACCCGGGAATTTTTTTTAACTAGGAAAAACGGTGATAAACCCGAGAATTTTATTTAGGAACGGGAATTTTTTTTATTTCATTGTAAAATCTACTTTTATCTACTTTATCTTCTTCTTATGCTTGAAAATTATAACTTCGTTTAATGTTTATTATACTTCAGTCTGTGATTGAGAATAAGATTGGCACGGTATATAAATAAAGAAATAATAAATCAAATGTAATTAATTCTTATAAATATCACCATTTTTATGTACTTTCATAGGAATGATCTGAAATAGATCACAAATGAGGTTTGATTAAACTGTGTACAGGGAAAAATGCTTAATTTCAATGTTGTCAATAGGAAAACAAAGAAACAGTGTACATAATTTCTATTTTAAAATTTATGTGAGGGACAGAGGCAGGGTATATTAATTTCAATATTAAATAGGAGAATTACCTGAAATTAATTTTAAACCTGGAATGTAAAAAAATAATCTGAGTAAATCATTTATTATTTATAAATTTGTTATCCCATTACCACATACTTTAGTCTTCAAAACTGTTTTAAAAAATGAATTCACGTCTTCCCAATTTTCAGAGCTAAATAATTATTTTATTTTAAAAGGAATATTGTCTACAAAGCAAAAACTGTATTTTATTATTTTATAAATAAAAATTTTTAATTTTTTATTATTAGTAAAAAGAAAAAAAATTACTTCCAATTTTACTTTGTTTTACGTTCAATGGAATTTACTTTTAATATATGCGAAAGAATTGTATGTACGTAAAAAAAGGTCTCGGTGGATTTGTGTGGGGTCCTTGTTTGAATCTTAGAATTTGCTTCTATCTAATAACTCAGAAATTATGTAATTCGATCAATTTAAATGTAGGATATTTTAGAATTCGGGATTCTTATTTTTCGTGATTGTTTTCGGCAATTAAAAATATTTTCGTTATTTTAAATGAAGGAAATAAATTTAAAATTTTGTTTAAATATAAAAAATAAAATAAACAAAAATTGTGCCTATTTTTAAACGTTTAAGATTTAAGACTTTTTTTCGCAGAAATAATCTTTTGTCCACTAAATACAATGTCATTTTCCCGTTTCGGTAGCTACATTTAAGTTACAAAATAAGATAATAGAATGATCTATAGGGAATATAGTATAAGTTACTACAGGTTTTGAAATTTGTAATATAAGGAATATATTTTATAAGAAAAATTGAGGTTAGATTGATAATGTATATCATTCTCAAGCCTCAAGTGGTTTTCAATTTTCAAATTTTGTATTTCATTCTTTAATTGATTTTAAATATTGTGAATTTAGAATGATAATAATTTATATATATTTTTAATTCAGTAAAATAATCATCATTTCTTTTAATGATATTTTCTTAAAGAAGCATGAAAACTATGAAACTATAATAGTCGATATTCATACTTTAAACCATTTTCAAAAGTTTTAAGACTTTTTTAAAAAAGATTTAAAACTTTTTTGCATTATAATACTTTCTTAAATTTTCATTGAATTAAATATTCAATATTTATAATATTTTATCAAGGAAAATAGAATGTATATGAAATTATGAAAATCACAGCTTTGTTATTTCTTATAAACACTTCATAAAACCTTTAATGACTTATATATCTATACTTAATAAATAAATAAATAAATAATGATTTACAAGAGAGAAAGCCTTACAATATACATTAGGGTGGGTCGAAAATAGATACTTTTGGAATTCAAAATTGCTACAACGCGGAAAAGTAGCATATTGTGGTCCTAAAAAGGTATAATTAATTTGGAATCAATCGACATGCAGCTTGGTTATCCGCGCTCGAAAAAAAGGTTTCAAAAATTTCTTGTTTGCAGAGTTTTAGAATTTTATTGAGTTTCAATTTTTTTTCATATACCTGGAGGTCAAAAAAGTCTTCTCAATTTTTTTTGGATTTTAATCTATCATTTTCTGAGAGATAATTCCTATTTAATTTACCATTGTTTTCGGAATTTTTTTTAACACGTTTGCAAATAGAAGGAGAATTATTTGAGGTACATGAAAACTTTTCAGTGACAAAAATGAATTAGAAAAAAAAT
>CAKNYM010053149.1:576756-598184 GCA_932195095.1 Andricus curvator | reverse complement strand
ATTTTTTTTCTAATTCATTTTTGTCACTGAAAAGTTTTCATGTACCTCAAATAATTCTCCTTCTATTTGCAAACGTGTTAAAAAAAATTCCGAAAACAATGGTAAATTAAATAGGAATTATCTCTCAGAAAATGATAGATTAAAATCCAAAAAAAATTGAGAAGACTTTTTTGACCTCCAGGTATATGAAAAAAAATTGAAACTCAATAAAATTCTAAAACTCTGCAAACAAGAAATTTTTGAAACCTTTTTTTCGAGCGCGGATAACCAAGCTGCATGTCGATTGATTCCAAATTAATTATACCTTTTTAGGACCACAATATGCTACTTTTCCGCGTTGTAGCAATTTTGAATTCCAAAAGTATCTATTTTCGACCCACCCTAATGTATATTGTAAGGCTTTCTCTCTTGTAAATCATTATTTATTTATTTATTTATTAAGTATAGATATATAAGTCATTAAAGGTTTTATGAAGTGTTTATAAGAAATAACAAAGCTGTGATTTTCATAATTTCATATACATTCTATTTTCCTTGATAAAATATTATAAATATTGAATATTTAATTCAATGAAAATTTAAGAAAGTATTATAATGCAAAAAAGTTTTAAATCTTTTTTAAAAAAGTCTTAAAACTTTTGAAAATGGTTTAAAGTATGAATATCGACTATTATAGTTTCATAGTTTTCATGCTTCTTTAAGAAAATATCATTAAAAGAAATGATGATTATTTTACTGAATTAAAAATATATATAAATTATTATCATTCTAAATTCACAATATTTAAAATCAATTAAAGAATGAAATACAAAATTTGAAAATTGAAAACCACTTGAGGCTTGAGAATGATATACATTATCAATCTAACCTCAATTTTTCTTATAAAATATATTCCTTATATTACAAATTTCAAAACCTGTAGTAACTTATACTATATTCCCTATAGATCATTCTATTATCTTATTTTGTAACTTAAATGTAGCTACCGAAACGGGAAAATGACATTGTATTTAGTGGACAAAAGATTATTTCTGCGAAAAAAAGTCTTAAATCTTAAACGTTTAAAAATAGGCACAATTTTTGTTTATTTTATTTTTTATATTTAAACAAAATTTTAAATTTATTTCCTTCATTTAAAATAACGAAAATATTTTTAATTGCCGAAAACAATCACGAAAAATAAGAATCCCGAATTCTAAAATATCCTACATTTAAATTGATCGAATTACATAATTTCTGAGTTATTAGATAGAAGCAAATTCTAAGATTCAAACAAGGACCCCACACAAATCCACCGAGACCTTTTTTTACGTACATACAATTCTTTCGCATATATTAAAAGTAAATTCCATTGAACGTAAAACAAAGTAAAATTGGAAGTAATTTTTTTTCTTTTTACTAATAATAAAAAATTAAAAATTTTTATTTATAAAATAATAAAATACAGTTTTTGCTTTGTAGACAATATTCCTTTTAAAATAAAATAATTATTTAGCTCTGAAAATTGGGAAGACGTGAATTCATTTTTTAAAACAGTTTTGAAGACTAAAGTATGTGGTAATGGGATAACAAATTTATAAATAATAAATGATTTACTCAGATTATTTTTTTACATTCCAGGTTTAAAATTAATTTCAGGTAATTCTCCTATTTAATATTGAAATTAATATACCCTGCCTCTGTCCCTCACATAAATTTTAAAATAGAAATTATGTACACTGTTTCTTTGTTTTCCTATTGACAACATTGAAATTAAGCATTTTTCCCTGTACACAGTTTAATCAAACCTCATTTGTGATCTATTTCAGATCATTCCTATGAAAGTACATAAAAATGGTGATATTTATAAGAATTAATTACATTTGATTTATTATTTCTTTATTTATATACCGTGCCAATCTTATTCTCAATCACAGACTGAAGTATAATAAACATTAAACGAAGTTATAATTTTCAAGCATAAGAAGAAGATAAAGTAGATAAAAGTAGATTTTACAATGAAATAAAAAAAATTCCCGTTCCTAAATAAAATTCTCGGGTTTATCACCGTTTTTCCTAGTTAAAAAAAATTCCCGGGTTTTCCCCAGTCTGATCGACACTGATATTATTTATTCCTATATTGATTTTTCTGTAATACTTTAATACCCAGTTTCTATTACAAATAATTATTGATTTATATATTAGCTGCAAAATAATGAAATTTTAGAATTAAAAAAGAAAAATATCATTACAAATAATAAAATTGCCATTTTACACTCTCATGAGTGAAAAACTTAAATTTCGTGAAGAATCTTTTTATATTATAATTTATAAATAATTTTTTATTTATAAATAAAAATTATTTATAAATTTTTATATACTTATTTTTATATAATTATTTTATACTAATTTATAAATTATTTTAAACAATAACGATAATAATAACGATAAAATAACGATCCTATACTAGAAAAGATTCTATAATAATACCTGAAAAACATAATCATCATCTTTTAAAACTTTTTTAGCTTTTTTGAGGTTGTCAAACTTTGTTTCTAAACAAAAGTCGACTCTAACCTCCAAACCCTCCAATTTCTCCAAATCTGAAAAAGCTGAAAAATCTTGATAATAGCCGAGTCGCCGAGAATGAGAAATTACAAATTAAGAATCGTGCATCCTCGGCTTCAACGCCGAACCCATCTTCGTGGCTGACCCGAAGCTGCCACCGAAATCAAACGAAAGAGCACGAAGGAGACAGTGAAATCATCCGAACCGACAAATTTTCGTTGCCGGGGAGCGTGTAATCAAGTGACGGAGTGGGGACACACCGACACGCGACGTTTACGTGTGTGCTCCCACACGGGAGTCGTGGTGGGGGCCGCCAGCTCCCACAGTCTGTGAACACTGGCCAGGGCAAGGAGGAGCCTGTCGGGACAAAGAAAGATCGAGTGCATACCTAAATGACTGCTCCTGGCCTAACCATTACACAAAATAACTTGCATAACAGCAAAGGCGCCCCTGTGGTTCTGCAGAGGGGCATGGCTGCGAGGCACACAGATATCTCACAAACCCAGGAACCTTCGTTAGTTCGAGATACCATAAGGGGATTATGTAACCCAAGGTGGTCAAACGAAGCGCCTGCATACTGGTGAGGGATTCAACGTTGTCCCGCTGCTCGAGCTATGTTTCAGAGACCTGATGGTGATACCCACAGATCTTAGAGGAATAGGGAAAATAGTCATTGAATCGGCCTCCTTTCCATATGACAGCGATGCTGGGTACTGCTTTGCCGTCCAAGGTAAAAAGATACGTAAGTGACTTTGCGGTTAAGGGTTATTCTCTTAAACCTGGTAATGGAAAAATCGACCTAAGCGACAATGTCACTTATGTATCTTTTTGCTTTGGACGGTAGTGCAGAGGTGCGATGCTAACCCCACCATAATTCGTGGGGCAACACGGAAATCAACTCAAGAGGTAATGATCTATTGGAATACCTAAGGACCACACTCACAGATATAGTTTGACTTGGAATTTAATTGTAATATGTATCACCTGTTCCTTATAGGGCTATTGAGCCCTAGGACCTTTTCATGAATAAATATAAAATACAAATACAAACTAAGGGGTGCACTCTCGGAGGTGCCCAAGTCAATTAGAGACGCAGACACTCTGAATATGGCAGCCAAGGTCTTCACGAAGGCCATCAAATCTACTTATGAAAGTAATTGTCGACTCACAACAGTCTGAAAGGCTGGGAGATTCGCAGGGAAACCACAGAGAGGTTTAGACGTTTTAATACCGGCAAAACGGAAGAAATATGAACCTCATTTACGACGATGAGGGATGAATACAGGGGTGCAAGACGTAAGGCAAAGCAAGAAAGCTGGACCAACGTTTGCACAGACGAAACCGGGATGCTATTCTCGGAACTCTAAAATTGCCCGACGGAGGATACTCAGAGTCGGTCGAGAAGACCTGGGCTCACCTGATCAAAGCACATTTGCCGGGCTTCATTAGTTATGGAGAAGAAAAGGTTGGCCTGAAGTCTTTCAGTCCTTACAAGTTTTCTGGTCCGGATGGTATATACACGATCTTCTTACAGAAGGTTGGAGAGACCATCCCATCAGCCGCACATCTTTCCTCCTACAAAAAGTGGAAAGAGCTGTAGACAGATATATCCGCGACAAGGTCTTATCAAGTAGGCCACTTCACAAGGAGCCACACGCCTATAGGGCTAGTGACTCACCCGAGACGGTCCTAAGCGCAACAGTAAACCTAATCGAAGGACTACTGGAGCAGAAAGGCCATAGGATTGAAACCTTTATGGATATCGACCGAACCTTCAACTACACCCCTCGAGAGGTGATCAGGGTGGCCATAATTACACATGATGTGCCAATTGAAGTCGTGGAATGGACCTGCCACATGCTGGCCAACAGGAAAATCACAACGACTAAGTACGAGATAAGTACAAAAAGCTAGTAGCAACTCTATGGCTCTGTAGGAGAGCCATAGGGAAAAGCTGAGACCTGAAGCCGGAGAAACTCATGTGGACCTACACAGCGATCCTGCGACCCAGGCTAATCTATGCGGTGGTGATCTGGTGGAGCAGGATCGAACTATCCACTGTGAAGCTTCGACTGAAAGAAATCAGGGGACTGATTCTAAGAGGCATCACTGGTGCCTCAAAGTCGACACCCACAATGGCAATGGGAGCACTAACGGAGTTGGAGCCCCTCCATCTCACCATCAAGGCCGTGGCTGCGAAGGCGGCCTGTAGTTTAAATATGGTAAATGACGGAAGGATCTCGACGGCAGCGCGAATCTCAACCGAGTTTAGGAGTAGGCCGACCCTCAGGGAAAAAACACCCACTCGCTATTTCTTCGACAAGAAGTATCGTGTTAGCCTATTCACGAAGGAGGATTGGGTATATCGTCGAAGGAGTGGAATGGGCTCCACAATCCCGATGAGGTCCTTCGCCATAGCTCTACAATCTGAGATTATGGTCATGCTCCATAGCGCCTATAAGGCACAGGAGTATAGGAACAAGAGAAACATCCGTATCTGCTCAGACAGCAGGGCTGCTATAATGGCCCTGAATGAAACAACGACTACGTCGCTACTAATATGGAAGTGCTTTGATGCTCTGAACAACCTAGCAACGGAAAACCGAGTGACCCTACTTACGAACCCTGGATACAGCGGCATCAAAGGTAATGAGATATCAGACAGGCTAGCAAAACTAGCAGTAAGAAGAAACTTTACTGGACCCGAGCCAGTTGTAGGCTTTTCCAGCAGGTTAGTCACTGAAAAAATCAACATTTGGCTGGTCGAGGAACATCAGAATGAGTTGGAATTGGCCACCGGCTGCAGACAGGCGAAAACTCTTTTGTGTTTAAAGCTAAATCTTAATTGACCAAAGGAAATACTTAGGCTTGGAAGGAACAAAGTCAAAGTCCTAATAGAAATGTATATAGGGCATGGAAACCTCGGATATCACAGACATAAGATAGGGCTCCCAGAAAGTCCCCTCTGTCGTCTGTGCGGAAGGGATTTTGAGACAGCTATTCATATCCTTTGCCAATGTCCCGCGATTGCAGAGAAACGACTCACACTCACGGGCAGTAACTGCATCAGTGAGTCAGAAATATCGTCCAATAGCGTGGCTGCGGTCCTCGCTGTATGGAGAGGGCTTTGGAGTTACGCTTAGGCTTACACGTGGACGCAACGGGATCACCCAAGCGTACCCAGGCATTGATAATAATGATACATTTTCAATCATGAGAGTGTAATGTAATCGTTCAAATTTTCGATCTCTAGTTTTTAACGGATCTTCACGTTTCGATACTCACTGAGTCCGAAAATCATAAAATTCTGTCGGTGTCTGTCTGTATGTATGTATGTCTGTACGTATGTCCGTATGCCTGCATGCATACATGTATGTTTGTCTGCATATGTGACTGTTTGTATGTATGTATGTATATATGGATGTATGTATGCATGCCTGTATGTATGTATGCCTGCATGTATGTATGTATGGTTACCTGAATGTTGTAGCCACGCTAAATTTTGAAGGATTTGTTTAATCAAGTCAACCTTTAATCATCTTGTTAAGGGTCGCAAAATGAAGTTCAACATCGTTAACCAGACATTTCCAAACAAAATTAAAAATTTAGAGCATTTTCAAAATTTGAACAAATTTTGTTCTCAAGTTTCAGAAATTTTTGTAAAAGTTTCTTACACATGAGTGAATTTCTGATAGATTAGGAAATTTCGTTTGAAATTTGTACTAGATATCAGATATATTCCGAAAATATCTCAGTTACATTTTTTGATCAGGCCAAAATTCAGAAAGTCAGAGCTTTTTAAAAATTAGAAACAAAATTTTTTTATGAGTTTTAGAAATTTTTGTCAAAGTTTCTGGTACATGTTAAAAAGACTTGCAAATTATCCTAATGCCATTTTTCATTTCGATACAAATTCAAAAAGTGATATGCTTTCTAACATTTTGACAATTTTCAAACAATGAACAAAGTATATTTTTTTTATAGATGAAGAAATATCAATCCAAATCTCTTAGATACAAAATGTATAGTTCGTCTAGTAAAGTTCATATAGTTTGTATAAATCGTATAGTTAATAGAAATAGAGAAAATTATGAAAATTGATAAAAAATTTTGTTGCAAAAATCGATTAGAAAATGAACAAACATTATTCTCGATTTTTTGAGAACTCCGATCCAACGAGATCTAGGCTTGATTAAAGATTTGACTATTATTTTCTAAATTAATTTCTTATATTTGACAATGTGGCTATTTTTTTGTATTTACAAAATATTAAAAACGTTATTGACTACATTTGAATAAGATGTCCTTCAAATTTTTACATTTCTACTTAATTAAATATCTTATTATTCAGAACTGTTAATTCATAATTTTTCAATTTGGAACATTTCAATTTTGTAATCTTACATTTCGGAATGATTGATGCTCAAACATCCGTTATTTTAATTTCCTAAAGAATGATCGCTTAACGCAGAATAAAGAATTATCATTCTTTTCATATAGATAATTCACTGAATCACAAAGGATGTTTGCATACATAAAATTCTGAAGATTATTATTAGTAAACTAAATATTGAATATTTGAAATTGTTAAACTTATTTTACAAGCTGTAAAATTGTATCAGCTTCGCTTTTTTCAGGACTTCTTTTTCTAATGGAATAAAAAATGACATTATATTGCCATTTTTTAACCTGCCAGTAAGAAAAGTTAAACATAGGAGGAAATATAATGCATAATTTTTTATTTGTTTTATACGGAAAATGAATAAAGCAAATGAAAATGATACATAATATTTTCCACTATGTATAACTTTTCCACCTGAGCTAGATTTTTTTTTTCACTTACCAATCGGAGAAGATCAATGACGATGATAAATATCTTTTAGCTATGGAGGTTACTTATTTTATGCATTATTTTTAAGTGTATCTCGTTGCTAGGATATCCTCAACAAAAAATTGAATAATTTCCTTTTCATTAGCTGTCTTGATACTAGTATCCTTAGTACGTTTACCGCGAAAACCCAAACTAATCCCATTTTATATACGCTCTTTGTAAAAGTATGGAATTTATGTGGATGCTTTTTTTTCTTTTGTTTATTGTCGTTAATAGCCTGGAAAATTCGAAAACACCAACATGGATAAAAAATCTTGTAAAACTAGCAACGAAAGACATGTCAGTGTATCAAGTGAACTTTCCACCACCAAAACAGTACATACAGATTCAACCAAGTAGTTGCATTTTCAAACAAAATAGATGAATTCTTAACGAAAAATATGAAAGTTGATATTATCTCAACCAAAAAAGAATTTAATTTGAAATGAATCACAGTTGAATTAAAACAAAAAAGACGGACTGGAAATTTCGAAAACACCAACATGGATAAAAAATCTTGTAAAACTAGCAACGAAAGACATGTCAGTGTATCAAGTTCTGCTTCTCATTGATAACAAGAGTCAGAATTCAAGAATCGATGACATTTTAAAAGAAATTACGTCATCGACATGAACTGCAAGTGTGAATTTGGATGATATAAATAATGCTGCTCAAACTATAACAAAACTGGCATCATTTACTGATCCAAGATCGACAACTTTCGCTGTAATCCTACATGCTTCATAAGATGATGACATCTATTTAAGATTAAAAGATGCTAAAGACTTTTTGAATTGCCTACTTCCTGAAAGCATTCGGCCCAAGTGAAGAACAAAATAAGTTCCCAGAAAAAACAAAATGTAATCTTTACAGCAATTTCAGACAAATATTTACCTGCAACAAAAATTATCTTCACGTGTTGAGATTTACCTACCACATTGGAAATGCTTACCATGTCAACTCTATGGAATATTATTTTGTTTCGATGCAAAAATAATAAACTTTATCTGCTGGAAAATTAGCCGCAACAAAAATTTACTTCTGTTTTTTTGTGTGTTATAAATCACGAAGATTGAATCAAAATGCACACATGTTCAACTGGTTCGCTATTTATACTATGTTAAGTATTGACGAAAATTTTCTACTGCTCTCCTTCTTATTAATCTCACATTCGTAGTTTTTAATTTTATAATTTGAAATACTTTAGGAACATGCAATCCACTTTTTAAGAAAGTACTTTTGACATATAGTTGGTTATATTTTCATTGATCCTAATGGAAAATGTGTGTGAATATATTCTCAAAATAGCCTACATATGACTAATGAAAACTTCTCTGTGTGGAAATAAATATCGATTGACCGACTTTTTCGTATTTCTTTTCAAATCTATTTTCCAAAGTAGGCGCACATCCTTTTGAAGCTTATTGCGATAAATATAAAGAATATTTGTAATAATTATATTATATACTATAATTTGAAATTTCCAAAATTTTTTGCAAATCCTTAGTATTGAATTCATAGTTTATCGATTACTTTGAGTTCAGTATTGGGCAAGTTACTGAACTGGGTATGTTTTTCCGCATTGTTCGACAGGGTCGCCAGAATTACTTGTTTCGTTAACTTCATTTTTATCAGCCATTAAAAATTATTTCTCGCATTGAATTTTAAGTTAAAATCACCACTCACGTCTCTAATTTTAGCAATTCTATTCCCCCGTTTCACGGTACTATGCAAATCATAACTATCGACTGATAAAGTAGTTGAAAAATACTTATATATTTTAAATTTTGGACAAAACCCCTTTTCCATGATTCAATTTAAAACGTTTTAAATTCCTATCATGTCATGTGAACATATTGGATTTTCAACAAAATGGATGACGTTTCAACCAACTAGTTAAATTTGCAACCAAAAAGATGAATTCTCATCAGATGAGGTGAACTTCCAACCAAGAAAGATTTTCCAGTCACATTTGAAAGAGATGAATGAGAAAAAAAATTTCAAACCAAATAGAATACTTTTGAACAAAATAATTGAATTTTCAAATCAACGGATGAATTTGCAACAAAAAAGTTACTTTTCAACCAAATAGTAGGACTTTCTACAAAAATAGTTCAATTTTTAACACAATACATTAATTTTATTTTACTTTCCAAGCAAAAAGACGAATTTTCAACAAAAGAGTTTAATTTCTAACAAAAAAAGTTAATTTTCACTCAAATAGTTGAATTTTATACCCCCCCCCCCCCCCGAAAAAAAACGAATTTGCAACAAAATAATTAAATCTTCAACTCAAATGATAGATCTTCAACCAAACAACTTAATTTTTAACAAAGTAGTTCAAGTTTCAAACCAGTAGTTGAATTTTCATCCAGAGAAGTCAAATTTTTAACAAAAAAACGGCTGAACCTTCTTCACAAATACATAAATTTTCAACAAAAATAGATAGATTCTCCACGAAAAATATGATAAGGTAGATGTCCCAGTAATCGGGACGGCCCGAGTAATCGTGAGTTTTGAGGTGTAAACGCCAGAAGTGAGTATTTTCCGCATAAAAATACAATCCTAAAATATTTTTGAGTAAGTTTGAACAATGCTTGTTGTGGAAACCAAATTAGTTTTTTTTTTATACAAATAGTGCACATGGGTAAAAAAATTCATTTGTATTGCCGGTGGCGATGAATCACGAAACGTGGAAAATAGCTTAACATTTAGGTTAGGAAAGGCGTTTCTTTGCTTAAGCTTTTAATATGTCAAGAAATTACTTGATCGAGACGAAAATTATTGTTTTGTAATAAAAAATAATATTTGTTTCATAAAATTAAGTAAAATATTTATTTAATAACTTCTCGCTCGAGAAATATCGGTCACGATTATAGGGACGTTTCAAAAGCATAGTTGCTCGAGTAATCGTAACCGGTCACGAAGACTAGGACGACTCTGTCAAAATTTTATATCCATATTTCATTACAAATAATGATTTAATTAATTTCAAAAAGGCGTGAAATGAAATCGGAGAACTGACTTGTTACTGTGAGCAGTAATCGTAACATAAATTAGTGCTTGAAACTGAAAAAGGTGATGTAAAATATTGGCATGACTTTAGTCATTTCATTATCAATTTTTTAGTTTATTATCATTTTTCAGTGAAGTTAATATTAAAATTTATTAAGTAGTTTTTCATTAGCTAACATTAATCTATACTGCATAATATAAAGAAAAATGTGTAATAGATATATAATTATTGATAGTTTTAATATTTTGATAACGTAAACAGAACATAACCTCCAAATACACATGATTTTTTTATTCACTGCAATGTATCAAATTTCGACATTGTGTTTATAATTTATGTTGCAAAAAATTAATTACACAAATTACCAGTGTGTAAATTTTTGTAACCAAAAATACACTTGAAATACACCTGAAAAATGATTTCAAGAAAACTTAACTTTTTCACGAAGACTGGGACAATGACTCACGGTTACTAGTAAATGGCAGATTTGGAAATCACGATAACTGGGACATCGGTGCTTCTTGACTTTTAATTATTTATCAATAAAAAGTAATATTAAACATAATGTAAAAATTTTTTTTATAATATTCTAGGATGTTTAATGCTTCAATCAGTACAAAAATAAAAAAATAAAAATTTTTGTGAGCAAAAGAGATAAATTTGGAAACAAAAAGCCGAATTTTGAACCAAGAATGGAAAAAAAAAATTCCACTAAATTGTGGAATTTTCAAGCCAAAAAGTCGAATTTTCTACAAAACAGTTGCATTTCTAAAACGAAAATAAGAATATTTTTAACAAAAAGTTACTTTTCAAACAAATAGTTGAACTTTTTACCACCAAACAGTACATACAGATTCAACCAAGTAGTTGAATTAAAAAAAAAATAGATTAATTCTCAACGAAAAATATGATAGTTGATATTATTTCAACCAAAAAAGAATTGAATTTGAAATGAATCACAGTTGAATTAAAACATAAAAGACGGATTTTCAACAAAATAGCTGAATCTTTAAACAGAAGTGATTAATTTTTCACCCATATCTGATCCATGAACCTCTCTTAATAGGAAATATGCAAAAAACACGAAGTAACTTCAAAGTAACTAAAATTGAAGTTCTAAGTTACTGAAGAAATTATGAATAAAATACGTTGCAAGTTACTTCCTATAATAGTAACAAAGTTACCTAGAAAGTTAATTCCTCTCTTGAATGCTACGATTCGGTGTTTTGTATGTTTTTTTTAAACGTAACAATTTCCTATGTTAAATAATACAATTACTGATATTGTTTGCAATTTTCAGAAATACAATTTGGAAAGAAATTGTATATTGAAATTGAAATTAATTTTTTTATTTTTTATTTCGTTTTTTAGGAATAAAACAAAAACCGCGCATCTTATCAAAAAATGATTAATAACAAATCTGAAGCTCTTTTTTGGGTGAACAACTTTGGTCTCTTTCCTTTTTTTTCGTAGCTTGTTGTCGTTTGTCCAAAAATGTATTTATTTTTTATTTTTAACGTTGTTTTTACGAATAAAAAAAAATACGTGTCCTACGAAAAAGTGATGTAAAACCAATTTTTCGATCTTTTTTGGGTGCAAAATTTTTTCTCACTCATCTTTTTTCGTATCTTGCATAGTTTGACCGCAAAATGGAAGTTCTGATGTTTCATTATTTTTGTACGATAAAAATTTAAATTTTCAAATGGCTGGCTAATAGACTAAAAATCTACAGATACATATAGGGTCAAATTTTACACGAATCTGATACCTTATCTGATGCGAATGTAAGAAATAATAGACAAAAATTGTTCATCCAAAAAAGAGCTACAAATTTGTTATTAATTATTTTTTTACAGAACACATAGTTTTTGTTTTTACCGTAAAAAATAACATTAACAATAAAAAAATTAAATTTTTGGAAAAACAACGCAAGGTATGGAATAAATTAATGAAGAAAAGTTGGTAAACCAAAAAAGATCTACAACTTTGTTATCAATTATTTTTTGATAGGATGCGTATTTTTTGTTTAAATTGTAAAAAAATAACCTTGAAAATAAACAAATTAAATTTTTTTGGAAAAACAACACAAAGTTCAATAAAATTTTAATTAACAATTTTTTCACAGGATGCGGACTTTTTTTAATTATAAAAACAAGACAATGAAAACACATCTGTTTCAATATCAATGCATATCATGAATAGTAATAATATAAATTTATTGAAGTGACACATTTTTCAGGGTAGCTGAAAATAAAAATTAGTGCAAAATGAGGAACAAATATTAAAGTAATCATAAAAAATAAAATTTGTACAGTATTCTGCAATATCTGAATAACCAGTCTCAGACCTAGGTACAGAAATAAATATAATATTTATTTGATGTAATTCAGTTGAACTTGAAGTGGAAAAGTTCGCACTTCGGACAGAATCGACTGCAAGGCACGAGATGCGTGATGAGAATGTGTTTGTTGAAACCGAAGGAGCTTTAACAAATGAGAATTGACAATCACTGAATTACAGTTGTCGAAGCTTGACCGCTAATTTTAAAAGGTCTACTCACAAATTTGTAGGAAGTACAAAGACCGAGCGCAAAGCGCGAGATCCAATAGGCGCGCGCCGTAGGCGCATATAATATAAATAATTGTTATTATGAATATTATAATAAAAAAAATTAATCGTCAGAATGAACCAAGTACAGGTACTATGTATAAAAAATTAGGTAATTGAAATGTATATGAAATTTTTCGCCCGCGAACAATAATATTATTTTCCTTTTCTTCAAAACAGCCTGCTGTCACAAATATGTATACTCAGATTTTCTTGAAATGTAACCTTTGGATTTATGTTAATAAATAAAGTCCGCGACTCTACTCTGTGGCGGCATTCGTCAAACCTCAGCAGTAGCATTGGGCTGACTCTGCGCTGCACACTTCTACTGATGGTCTCCGCGCGCCGAGTGAGGCCAATGCAGTACAGTCAGACGGCCGGTCCTTCTCCCGCGTCCGCGCTGGTAGTACCTCAGTAACACCAAACGCCGTGTAAAACAGTATCCTTCAAGTTCGTTAACGCGACCGCCTGCCTACAGAGTAGTGTCCGGACGAAACCGAAAAACAAAAAGAAAGAAGCGAACGCTTGAGTTGATTTCTTGCCCTCCCAAGTAATGTTAGCGTATACCTAAATCTAGTATATAAAGAAAGGATATACATGAATATAAAAAAATAAATTAAGATTCGACTACAACTTCGAGTTCCTGTGTGATCGAAGCAGCATAAGTCTTCACCGCCATTCTTTTGAAGGCCAAGGTAATTCGAACGTATTTATAAAAGTACGATTTACGTTCTCTCTCCCGAAGAGAGGGTTATGGTACCAAACTCCTGTGTGGACAGTTGGCTTCCCTTTGCAAGGTGAAAGTTGGCTGTTAACGCTGGTATTCGGTCTCATCCCTCTTCGTGAGCTAGAACAATTGCAAACGAGGCCCTGGGGGAGCTCAATAGGTGCTGGCGATCACAGACCTGGCCGGGGACTGGAAGTTGGGCATGACTGAAAACTGCTGACCGAAGTTACGGCCGGAAGTGAATAGTCGCACTGACTTCCAATAACCTTGTGAGCTAGGAGTGGGTCGGTCAGGTAGTCAGGGGCCCTACGGTTCATACTCGGTTCTATTCCCGGCATTCCTTTCTTTCTTTTCGGTAGATGCAAAGGAAGCATCTGCACGCTCGACAGCGAGCCAAACAAAAGGAGAAGCCAATCAAAGAAGAAGCGCGCGAACTCGCTCTATTAGAGGATGCCCGAAGGGCCGTCGAAGAAGCCGTACTGAAGCCCTTACCAGAATCAGGACCCGTGTTCCCCGGAATTAAATGTTCAGCTAAAGTAGCACCTAGAAGTTCCTATCCGGTAGCCTCTGGTTCTGGACTCTCAGCGACGCATTCGAAAACTAACACGGGCATAAGAAACCTCGAACTAAGGTCTCAGATTTATTCCAGGAACCTGGACAGGCCCCGAAGATCGCAAACGCTCCAAGGAAATCTGGATAGACCCCCGAGCAGGAGGAACGTTTGGTTTTAATCCGCGTGGAAAAGTATCGAGTGACCTCGCCACTACCCATGTTCGTTTACAACTTAGACTGGCCGCCTCTACAATCTCCAACATCCCAACCAGTTTTTGGTTATCAGATACAAACACTACTTGAAAATAACAGGCTAAACAATTTTTATTTTATTTCCTTGTGACTAAAATCTTTAAGAAATTTTGTTAGTAAGTATCACTGAAAGAAATGGTTGGTTGTGATAACAAGCTTTTTATTAGTAAATATGGTATTAGCTAGTTCGATGGTAAATTAATACCACTCTTCGAAATAAAAGTAGTAACCACAAACACTTAAGTGATAGTAGCATATATTACTAATTAAAGTAGTTGGCCCCACTATTTTATTAGTTTTTATACTCTTATTGAGGGGAAATTGGTTTTTCATGAAAATCATTTCCGTGAAACCTTATTTCTACGGGCTTTTGGGGCCATAGAATACGAATCCGTAAAAATTTAGGAATGTATATAAACTGATGTAATATAAAGAATAAGCAATTTTGAAAATATGTTTGCTATTACCCCCTGCATTAGCTAGTGAAATTCCAAACCTGGATTCGTACTTTGTAGCCAAAGAAACTCCAAGATACAAACTGCCGTAAAAATCTATCGAGTTTCAGATTTTTTAAATGTTGAGTCGCCAAATTTTGACTGAAGATTTGTATTCTGCGTCTGAAAAAACCTGAGTACACCAACATTGATCAAAATCAAAGTTTATTTTTATCTTGCCCCCCCCCCCCAGGGCACATTTCCTTGAACACAGCATACCGCTCAAGGGGTTAAGAGGCAAATAGTTCTATGACTTCACGTTGCACTGCCTGCATGATTTGAAATGGATAATATCTGTTTATTTTGCAATGTACAAGCTTTCATTATAAAAAAATAACGAAAGCACGATAAAACTAAGTGTTCTTGTTTATTAATATATTTTCTTTCAATGTTCCTTGAACACTATACTTTTCAACTGAAGAGTAGCACATCAAAACGAATCAACTAACATTTAGCCGATTTTCAGGAGACAAAAAACGTTCTATGAAATCTAATTTTCAGTTTAATCAAAAACTGACAATTTGTTTCCAGATGATCGGTTGATGAATCAAGACGAAAAGAATTTTAGCAAAAAAAGTCATTTAGCTCTACTTTGGATGGTAACTCAAAATCAATTTAATAATTCAATTCAAAACTTAATGGAGAAGAAAAAGCTCTATTGAAAAACAAATCAATCATTTTCAGGGACCAACGTCCCTGCCTTTTTCCCTCCCAGCTATTGACCAGCGGGTCATCCGGTATCCCCTTCCTTCTGAGGTCCCTATTGTTGTGAAATGGATACTTTTTTCCTAACACTTTTTATACGATGGCTAGTCTCATTAAATCCCGAAATATGCGTAAAGGTTTATTTCGGGAAATATTGATCTAATTTCATTTTTTCAAATTGTACTTCAATCGTGTTACAAAACTGCACATTTTAAGCCATGAAACAACTTCCTATCATAATTTCTTTCCAAGATGATATGTTTGTGGAAAACGGTCTGTAATTAGTAAACAATTCAATATTTCGAAATTTGGAAAACTGCGTTGCATTCTCGACACCTTAAGGAGCGTCTGTGAATTTTCTCAGATTTTTCAAGACGTCCAGCTCGTTTTGGGAAGCCTCGAAACTCGCGGGTTAAAAGAAGTGCCTCCAAAACCCTGTTTTTTGGCACGTTTTACATCAGCGCTATCGTAAAAATTTTTTGAGAACGACAATATACATATCTTTCAATTTGGGAGACCTTAAGCTTTCACGTTTACCTGGCCAGAATTTTCTGCGATGTTTTTTGAACGAGTTGCGAGCGATCGAAGTGAGGGTCGCGTACTTTTGACGCCGACTTGTGTGTGAACGCTCACGCAACAAAAACCTGTTACAGTTCAAGATAGGCGGCGAAATTTTTTTTTTCAAAATGATCACTCAAGTCCTGTCAGAAGTAACTGAAACTTCAAATTCACTTACTATCTTGTTTTTTGAAAAATGGCTAATAAAATTTAGCTATGCCTTTCGGGCCGAGAAAGATTTTCAATTCAGCCAAATTTCTGAAATAAAAGTGTTCGAATTTGCCTATTTTTCTTCTCTTTTAAATTTCTTTGTGAGATATTTAATTAAAAAATGATAATTTCAAAAACTCAAGTTTGTAGAATGGATTTTTATAATCAAATTCTGAAACCATTGTTACATTGCTGTCAATATAATCCAGGAACTTATTCCGAAAAAAAAGTTTTTGTGATCCTGCCTGTCTGTTGTGGTCGTCAACTTTTCTCAAAATACATTTTTTTAAATGAGAACTTCTAAGCATGGTGCTTCGTAGTCCTTAAGGAACTCTATAAATTATATTTATGATATTTCTTCATCAGAAAAATTAACAGAACTTGGCATTTACAAAATGTGAAAACATTTTAAATGAAGCTTGCGAAAAAAATAAAAATTTGCCGAACCAAGGTGGACAGTTTGGCACATTATTATCCCAAATCTTTTATTTATGCGTCACCATTCACTAATTTTTAGTGCAAAATAGCATTCGATCAACTCTGTAAGCGTTTTCTTACAAATCCTGCATTATATATGATATGATGCAAAATTTGAGCCTTGTTTTATTTTGATTCATTATTTTTAGAAGAACTTCATCAATATTCTAAAAAAGTATTTCGCTCACCAAACTGAAATGACATTAGCAATTTGAAATTTACCGCTAAATAAACTGACGTTGACAACTTGAGAAAGTAGGAACCTGAAAAATAAACAAAGCTACTTCATGAACCGCACGACATGTGTGAAGTGATAGTCACACAAAATTAAGCTTCAAATTTCAACAGATGATACTTATTGATCACCGCGTAGCAAAATGTCTAACACTCTAAGGGTAGCAATTCCGTTTTAATCCTGGCAACTTTTATTTTTTAATATTTTGTCGATGACACATACACAAATGATTCATGAGAATCAATAAAAAATGGTTAAATGTGGAATATTTCTAATAAATTTTTTTTGAGCTATCATTTATTTCCATAATCTTTGATTTCGTATATTTCAATTTGAATTTGTACAAAATTGTATAAGGAACTTTTTGGAATCAAAATTTTTTCAAATTATGTTAATTCGAAAATTGTTTAATCACTGAAATTCTTTCAATAGTTTCTCAAATCGTGAAGCGTAATTATGTTATCAACATTTTTTTACGGAAAAACTCTGTTTCAATAACAGCCATTCCAAATAAAAATTGAATCAAGATGACTAATGATCGCCTAACGTAGAATAAAGCAATTTATAATTATTTTAATATCAATAATTCACTAAACAATATTTGCATACATACAATTATAAAAGTTATTAAAAGGGAATTATGTATTAAAATTTTAAAATTAATAAATTTAAGAAAAAGCATTAAGATTGTATTAACTATGCTTCCTTATAAAGACAATATAATTTGCTTTCTCGCATATCCTACCTTGTCAGTCTTAATGGAAAAATTCAATTTCCGTAAAAATAAAAAATGACACAACATTTTTGTTCCTTAACATAGTATTTCTTTAATTACCAGTCATAAAATGTCAATGTCATTGATGAAGATCTCTTAATTACAGGGGTTATAGATTATATTTGCTCAAAGGTTACAGGGTAACTTCAACATTTAAAGATCTTAGTCAATGATAACCTTCAATTTGCGCCAATTATATGAGGCAATATTTTTAAGTGTATCTGGTTGCTAGGATATCCTCAACAAAACATCAAACAAGATTCCTTCCAGTTGATGTCTTGATACTGGTGTCATCAGTCCGTTTTCCGCGAAAACCTTAACTAAAACCATTTTATATGAATTTTCCGTAACAAAATATGGAATTCAGGTTGATACTTAGTCTCTTTTTTGCTTTTATTGGCGTCCATGGTATGAAAAATTCAGGAACACCACAATGGATAAAAAGTCTCGTGAAACAAGCAATGGAAGACACGTCAGTGTATCAAGTTTTGCTTTTTATCGATACCAGGAGACAAGATCCAATCATCGATAATCTTTCGAGAGAAATGGCATCTTTCAATATGATCGTAATTGTTGATTCAGACAAAACAAATATTGCTGCTGAGACCATAACACAACTGGCGTCATTTAATGATCCAAGATCGACGACTTTAGCTGTAATGGTTCATGTTTCAAAGGGCAATGATACCTTTCCGAGATTGAAAATTGCAACTGACTTCTTGAACCGCCTGCCGGGGAGCATTCGACCCCGGTGTTTGATCATCACACTCTCATCAGCAAAGAATAAAAGATTCGAGGATGCACTGCGTTACATGTGGTCCAATCAATTTCTCGATGCTACAGTCCTTGAAATCATTCACCTTCAGAATGTAACAAAACGTGCTACTTTTCACTTTTTTAATCCTTTCATTAATGTCTATGTACAAGAAAATTACACATCAAAAAGTTGCTTGTTTCCTGACAAACTACGTAATATGCATGGAAACAAATTGAAAGTGGGTTTTTATCCGTATCCTCCTACATCCTATCTAAGATTCAACAGTTCAGGCTATCCTATCGAGGCTTCAGGATTTGAATTAGCGATATTAGAAAAAATTGCAAAAGCACTTAATTTTAGAGTCCAGGAAGTTCTTTCTAAATATGAAAATCCAGGTGCATGTTCAAGAGATGTAAATGGTCTAAACCATAAACTGATGAGACATGAAATACAAATGATAGGAGTGCGTCAACCAATAGCACTTTTCTGTCACAATCAAACTGATCTATCCGAGTACACAACAGCTATTGGCATAAGAACACACTATGCATTGGTACCGATCTTGATGAAGGAAAGTACTTCTTTAAACAGATGGAAAATCTTTCTGATAATTAATGTGACAGTCGTATTTTTGATACTCATAACAGTCTTGACTCGCGTTTTAAGCTTTGAGAAGAACTTGTGGAACATGCCATTAGTAATCAGTATTATACTTGGAGTATCAGTTCCGACACAACCAAAGCAACTGAAAGAGCGGATCCTCTTTGCCTGTCTGGTTTTAGCCTTCATGTTTTCTTCCTCAAGTATCTACGTTCTTTTTACGGGTATCATAATTCGAGCAAAATTTGAAGTACCCCTTAACACGCTAGATGATTTGGAAAAATCTGGACTTACACCTCTTATACATGAAAATATCTACAAATCGTATATTAACATAAGCGAAGGCGCTTTTCTAAATCTTCTGAAAAAATCACACATGTCCACTATGACTGCAACAGAATGTGGACGCTACTTACTTGCGCATAGAAACATCACATGTTTTGTGAACAACGTGGAGGCTGTCTTTATGTCACGAAATATGCTGAATACTTGTAAGAAACCACTTGCGAAGCTTGTCCAACAACAAATTATTTCAGCTGCTAATAGTTTCAAAATGGAGGCGGGTTCACCTTATGTAAGACGTTTTGATCAAATTTTGCTGAGACTCATTCAAGCTGGTTTAATTGATGAAAGCGGAAACCTAACATCTCTTTTGGTTCCTGCAAAACATCCTGCAAAACAAGAACAGTGTAAAGGCGAAGAGGAGCAAGCAACTAGTATGAATAGTGATCTCCTATTCCTGACTTTTACTGGATTTCTGGTTTCGTTCTTTGTATTTATAGGAGAAATACTGGTTGGAAGATGCAGGGCAAAATTCTGGCTACCAACGCAAGTGGCTAGCACAATCGAGTAATAATTGACTATCTTTTTTGCTAATACAATACAAATCACATTATATTTTTATGATAGAATAATTTCTGTAAAATGTTCTCCAACAGTATCTAAGAGGTTTGACTGTGTTTAAGGTTGTTCACTATTTATCAAACGTCAAAATTCCATAATCTTTGAAATATTTTATAGAATCGAAAAAACCGCATTGTTGAATTTATAAAATTTAACAAAAGAGAAATCTAGTTGCAAGGGTAATTTAGGAAAATATTTAGTCTGTAGTTAATAAAGAGGAAAGTATTAATTTAATCAGAGAACTTACGGTTTTTTTATGCAAAATTAAGTATGTTTTGATAAGAACTGTACGTAGATATGTAGAATTGTAGATAATATTTCAAAGATCAAAATAAGCTGTAATATGAATCATATTATTGTATATCACCAAGTAAAAGCTTGCATTTCGCTCGATCTAAAATAAATGTTCATATGTTTTTCAAATATCCGAGGATATATGACGACCCCAAATGTCTCTGTATGGAAATAAATATCGATTGACCGACTTTTTCGTATTTTATTGCAACTACATTTTCCAAAGTAGTTGCACATCCTGCTAAAGCTCGCTACCATAAATATAAACAATGTTAGTATTAAATTAATAGCTTATAAATCACTAATTTATAATCACTAAAAAACGATTAAATTAAATTACTATTAATGTTATTTATCAAATTACTAAGTTATAGAAGGACGCCGCACTAAATGTATTTTAATATAAAAATGCTTATTTTAGTGAAATGTTTCTTTTTTTCAAAACCTCTTTGATAGATTTGGCTAAAAGTTTCACATTTTGACGATCAGACTTCCGAAACAAAAGGTTCATACCCACGAACTAGAAAGATTAATGATTTTTCGGGTACACAGCATGTTTTGGTGGTGTCTTCATACCTTAAACATCCAAGTATCTAAATCATCATTTCTTAGGAACTGAAAAAATCACTAGAGATTTTTTATTCAACTGCTACGGTATGAAATCACTTTCAAATAAGTAGAGGAAGCGTGCGTAGGAAGAATATGTCCAGGTAAATGGCATTCCTTAATGAACAAAAACACAAGAGATGTTCTGATTGAAATATCAGGGTAGGTAATGACTTCAAAATAAGTATAAGATACGGGACTTGCATGTTGGTGGCGGAAGTGAGAACGTGTTTAGTGACAGGT
>CAKNYM010053149.1:547201-576746 GCA_932195095.1 Andricus curvator | reverse complement strand
GAGAGAGAATTTTACGGAATTTGTGTGGAAGGTGTGAGTGGAGTGTGAGGGTGGAAGCCGAGGAGGTGAGTAGGGTTGTGTGGGGTGAATTGGGGAGATAAAAAGTGAGTTTCAGCGTGGGTGGGAGGTGGTATCTAGCTGGATAGGGAAAGTGAGGTTAGGTTGGCAAGTAATCGGGGGAGGTCGTGGTCAGGAGTCCTGGGCTTTCGAGGGTTCAAGGGTGGTTCTCGAAAAGTTAGGGGATGCTAAGGGAGAGAAAGGGGTGTCTGCAGGGACTGAGGAATTGAAAAAAAAGGGGGAAAAAAAGGAAAATTTGGCGGCGAAAGACGCCAACATTTTGCAGAGACATCTGTTGGTTGCGGCAGGTACTGCATGGATAGATCCCATTTACCGGCGGTAGAGCGGGAGGTAGGCAGCGAGAGTACTGGCAGTGCTGGTAGTGAAACCGACGGGGAGGGAATTTTCCACAAGCCACGACGGCCAACAACGCGTCGCCCGGTGTCGAGCGGTGCGTCGGGGAGAGGGAGAAATCGGGACGGTGGCAACGAAGGAAGCGAGAAGGTAAGGGAGAGAGCGCCAAGCGCAAGTGACGGGGAGGATCTCTTGAAAAGGAAGAGAGACAGCCAAGAGAGTCCGGAGAAAAGCGAGGTCGAGAGCCCGTTTAAAAAAAGCGGGATAACACCGAGGTCACCCCCCAAAAAAATGGAGGGGATGTTGGAAAAGGAGGCTCTCGGGATGTTGTTAGGCGAGATCAGGGGGCTGAGGGAGGACGTAAGGGGGACCAAGGAGCAGATGGAAGGTATGAGGGAAGACCTGCGAATCAGAGATGAGAAATGGGAAAAGGAGGTGAAAGAGCTGAGAGAGAGAGTAGATGGGTTAGAGAGGGAAAGAAAAGAAAACGAAGTTAAAATAAAACAGATGGAAGAGGAGATTAGGGCGTGGAAAGAAAGGACGGAAAAAAGGCTTGAGAAGGTGGAGGGCAGGACGGAAATGGAAATAGGAGTCGGGGGTAGCGGGGGCGAGATTAAAGGTATTTGGGAGAGGGTAGGAAATATGATAGAAGAGAAAGTGGAAGAGCGTAGGAATGAAAAGGAGGAGAGGGCGGATAGGGAAAGGATAAGGGTAATGGAGTTGAGAATGGAGAGAAAGGAGAAGGCAGACAGGAGAAATAATATTGTGATAAGAGGGTTGAAGATGAAGAGCGGGGAAGAAAGGGAGGGCGTGGAAGCGCTGCTACAGAGCATAGGGTGGAATAAAGGCAGGTTAGAGAAAGTTAAGTTGGAGGGGAGAAAGGAGAAAGAAGTGGCGGTTGTGGAGTTGGAGAGCTGGGAAGAAAAATGGGGGGTAATGAGAAATAAAAATAGGATAAAGGATAAGGAAGTTTTCATCGATCACGATTTGACGAGAAAGGAAAGGGATGTACAGAGAATGCTGTACGACAGGGCTAGGAGGGAGAGGAGTGAAGGGAGATCGGCGAAGGTAGGATATCGGAAAATAAAAATAGACGAGAAAATGTGGGTGTGGGACGAGGAGAAAGAGGTTTTGAAGGAAGTGCAGGGGAATTTGTTTCGTAGGAAGTAGGGGGGCGGGGGTAATGCAGGGTAGAGGAGTTTTGAAGGTGCTTTACTGGAACGTAGCAGGGGTAAAGAAGAAGGATGAGGAGTTCTGGAGGTATATCCAGGAATTTGATGTGGTAGGACTGGTAGAGACGTGGGTGGAAAGAAAGGAATGGGATAGAATAGAGCCAAAGCTGCCAAGGGGGTATAGGTGGAGACTCCAGGAGGCGGTCAGAGTGAAGAAGAAAGGAAGGGCTAGTGGGGGAATTATAACGGGGATTAGAGATGGATTAGAGGAAGAAGCTCACGGAGAGGTAGAGGGGGAGGGAGTGCAAATAAGGAAAGTAAAGATAGGAGGGGTAATGTGTAAGTTTGTGACAGTGTACAATAAGGATGGGATGGAAAGAATTAAAGAAAGGGTGGAAGACCTGTTAGGTGAAAGAGAAGAGGGTATGGTGGTACTGGGTGGGGACTTTAACGCGAGGATGGGGAGGGAAGGGGGCCTTTACAGGGAAGGGGAGAGCTTCGAAAGGAACTCAAAGGATAGGTTAATAAATAAGGAGGGGGAAATTCTAAGGGACTGGATGGAGGATAGAGGCTGGGCGGTGGCAAATGGTATGGCAACTGGGGACGAAGAGGGAGAATACACATACGTAGGTAAGGTGGGGGTATCGGTAATAGATTATGTAGTTATGAATATGCAAGGGTGGGAGGAGATGGAGAGATTCGCAGTAGAAGGGAGGGTAGAATCAGACCATCAGCCATTAGGGTTGTGGATAAGGGGTGAGAACAGCGGAAGGCAAGGTGGGAAAGAAGTGTCGACGGGGGAGAGGGTTAGCTGGACGAGGGAGGCGATAGAGAAATATAAGGAGCAGTTAGGGAAGGTACGCTTCGAAGGGGAGACGGTGGAAGAGATATGGGAGGATTTAAAAGAGAAAGTGAAAGGGTGCGTGCAAAAGAAGGTATTCAAAAAGAAGAAGAAAGGAATGGTGAAGCCGTGGTGGGATAGGGAATGTAAAAAGATGAAAAGAAAGGTGAAGAGGAAGTATAAGAAGTGGAAAGAGGGTACTGCGGTTTAGATTGATGTGTAAGAAGAAAGAACAGGAAAAGGAGAAAGAGATGGAGGAGGAGTTAGGAAATGTTAAGACAGAAGGGGACGTCTGGAAGATAATAAATAGGTTTAGGAAGCGTAGAGTAGGGATAAGCGACAAGATAGGGAGTGAGGAGTGGAGGGAGTTTTTTAAAGAATCATTTCAGGGCTCAGATTCAAGGAAGAGAGATGATGGGAGTAGAAGAACGGGGGAGGCAGAGATGGAGGAGTTGAATGACGAGGAGATAGAGAAACAGATAAGGAAGTTAAAAAGGTCAAAATCAGCAGGGCTGGATGGGCTAGAGAACGAAGCATGGCTGTTTAGTACACAGGAGGTTAGGGAGAGGCTGAAGGAGGTAGTGAAGAAAGTATGGAGGGGGGAGGGATTCCCACGAGGGTGGAGAGAAGGATTAAGAGTGCCTCTGTATAAGAAAGGAGAGAGGGATAGGCAGGAAAATTATAGGGGGATTACGCTAATGAATACGGCGTATAAAGTATACGCGATGGTAGTAGCGGAGAGGCTGCGGAAGGATGTCGAGGGGAAAGGAATATTGCCAGAGACGCAGGCGGGCTTTAGGGCAGGTAGGAGTACTATCGACAATATCTACGTTCTGCAGCACGTGGTGGATAGAGAATTAGCGAAGAAGGGATCGAGAGTGTACGCGTTTTTTTGTGGATCTAAAAGGCGCGTTTCCATCGGTGGATAGGGGGAGGTTGTGGGAGGCGATGCAGGAGAGGGTAGTGGAGAGAGGCCTGATCGAGAGGGTAAGGGAGATATATAAAGAAACCAAAGATAAGGTAAGAGGAGGACAGGGGATTTCGGAGGGATTCTGGATGGATAGGGGGTTAAGACAAGGGTGTCCGCTTAGCCCGACGCTTTTTGCGATTTTAATTGCGGATATGGAAAGTAAGCTGGAGGCCGGAGTGGTAGGAGGAGTCAGGATAGGAGGGGTTAGAATTTGGTCGCTAGCGTATGCAGATGACATAGTGTTGTTGGCAAAAAGCGAGGAGGCCTTAAAGGAAATGATGAAGTGGTTGAGAAGATACCTGGATAAGAACAGGTTAGAACTGAATGTGGAAAAGTCCAAGGTTATGGTTTTCAGAAAAGGAGGTGGAAGGGATAAGGAAGGGGAGTGGAAGTGGAAGGGAAAGGCGGTGCAGGCGGTGAAAGAGTTTGTGTACCTGGGCTTCTTGTTTCGGAGGAATGGCGGAGTGGATGGTCACATAAAAGAGAGAGTGAGGAGGGCAAATGTGGTGATGAGGCAGGTGTGGGGGTTGGAAAAGAAGTTATTCGCAGATGATTTTGGAAGGAGAATGAAATTGTTTGACTCACTAGTGATGAGTGTGCTATTGTATGGAGTAGAGGTGTGGGGGTGGAAGGAAAGCGAAGAGGTAAATAGGATACAGGAGAGGTATGTAAAGTGGACACTGGGGTTGGCAAGGAACACGCCTAATTATATTGTCAGGAGGGAGACGGGGAGAACGAGTGTAGGGATTCTAGCGGGGAGTCGAGCGTGTAAATATGAGGAGAAATTTTTGGAAGAGGGGGGAAGTAAGCTGGTTAGGGAGTGTTGGTGGGAGGAGGAGAACAGGAGAGGGGGAGGGAAGATGGAGGTTGAAAGAGAAAGGTATTTTAGAACGAATGGACTGCATATGGATGAATTGAGAAGGATGCATGAGGAAGGAAGGAAGGTATATGAGTTGGTTAAGAAAAACAGCATGGAGAGAGAGAAGACAGCAGGGGAAGAGAGAATAAGAGAGACAAGGTTTAATGGGAACTATGTGTGGATTATGCCAAAGGCGAGAGCGCAATATTTGTGTGAGAAAGGAGAGAAAGGAAGTCAGGAGCTTATAGCGAGGATGAGATGTGGTTGCATGGAGGGTTTCAATAGGTTCTGGCTCGCTAGGGAAAAGAGGATGTGTGAACTATGTGGGAAGGGGGAGGCAAGAGTGGAGCACTGGTTGGAGGAGTGCGTGGAGGTGGAAAGGAGTGGGATAAGCATGGAGGTATTGATGCATGAAAGGGGGGACAAAAGGGCAGTAGCATGGGTGAAGGGAGTATTGGGTAAGATGGAGAAGAAGAGAAGGAAGGAGGAAGAGGAATGGAGAAGGAAAGATTGTAAATAGAGGAGGAAGTAAATATAAGTAATTGTAAATATTGTAAATAGTAGATAAGTATTAGGTATTAGTCGCGGAGGCAGAGTTTGGTAATGCGAGGCAAGCAAGAAAGTAGGGACATGCGAGCGAGGCGAGGCGAAGCGATGAAGGCAATGCGATAAGAGCGAGCGGCGTTAGATATAAGGTGTGGAAGGATGTTAGTTTTAAGGGTTAGTTGTAAGAAAATTCTGTAAAAAATGGAAGTGTAAGCAAGTCAATTTTTTAAGGCCAGCAGGCTAAAAAATAAACGTTTATCTCAAGTATAAGATACGTTTACTCACTAGGATAAATATCTGAATTTACTTTAAGGGTTGCTTTTTTTATCCCTTGAACATTGAATCCGGAATAGCGAAACTTCTTGATAACTAAAAACACACACGGTTTTCTGACTAATCAATGAGGATAGGAAACGATGCAAAACCAACAATATAAAGCAATGTAAAACCAACCATTCATACACATTCTTATAGCTTCTTATCCTTATTATACTATCTATAATTTAGGTATGATTAAACTATCCTGACAATAAATTGCAATGCAGGTCCTGCTAAAAGACGCTTACGAAATGTTAATTTTTCTGCTTCTCTAATTAAGGGATGATTAAACAACCATTTAGAAAAATTTAAAGACATATCCTTGTCTTCTACACCTTCCCTATTTACTTTAATATGATTTCCTATTCTCATAGATTAATCAGAAAACCTTGTGTGATTTTAGTTATAAGGAAATGTCGATATTCCGGATTCAATGATCAAGGGGTAATTGAACAACCCTTGAAGTACATTCAGAGATATATCCTGGTAAGTAAACGTATCTTACACTTATTTTGAAGTCATTTCCTACCCTGATATTTTAATCAGAACATCTCTTGTGTTTTTGTTCATTAAGGAATGCCATTTTCCTGGTTTCAATGTATAATGGATGTTAAAACATCCCTTAAAATTGATTCAAAGACATATTCTTGCTATGCAACTTTCTCTACTTATTTGAAAGTGATTTCATACCGTAGCAGTTAAATGAAAAATCTCTAGTGATTTCAGTTACTAACAAATGATGATTTCCATACTTGGATGTTTAAGGTATGAAAACACACCCAACACATGCTGTGAAACTTTTAGCCAAATCAATCAAAGATGTTTAGAAAAAAAATTCACTAAAATACATATTTGTTGATGAAGAAAGTAACGAAAAAATCATACGGGTGGAGGCTCTAGAGGCTCCCGTAAGATCCTCTGGGGCCCTCATTGGAGGCTTAGAACCTCGCGAGAGGCACTGGGGGATCTTGTGGGTGGCCCTGAAGCCCCTCGTTGGTGGTTCTGGGATCCATTGTAATGGGCTCGTTGCTGGAAATGTGAGGGCAATATTCAGTGATCGATATGGATAAATGAAAAGATATTCAGATTAAAAGACAATAGAGGCTCTGGGGCCTGGCTTGGGAAGCACTAGGGTATTTTAAATTAATTGAACCATAATAAAATAAAATACATACTTTAGAGTGGGTCTCGACTTTTAAACATCGGTGGTGAAATCTTTTTATAATGCATTTCACCTTGAACCCACAGTTTTGATGCAAGTCCCCGGGGTTTATAGGAAAGGAGAGTGCAATATGCAGGAATGAATAGGCGTAGATGGAAAAGGAATTAATGAAAAAGGTGAGGGAAATATGCAGGGATTGATAGGAATAAATGGAAACGAGATTAAAGGAATGGGAGAGAGAAAATGTGATTCGAGGCCCATATGGGAACCTCCCGAGACCATTGTGAGAGCCTCTGGAGAACCTCGTGGGAGACTCTGGAGAGCCTCGTGAAAGCTTCTGGGGCTTTTGTAAAAGGCTCTAGGGGCCCTAATTAGACCCTCTAAATGCACTCGCGGTTGGCTCTGGAGGTCTTCTGCAAGTTGAACTGAAGGCCCTCGTAAGAGGCTCTAGGGACGATCATGGGAGGCTCTGGGGGAATTTGTGAGTAACTCTGGAGTCTTGGTTTAAAAGGCCTCCTCAGGATTCCCGACACATAAGAGGCTTTGGGGGCCATGGTAAAAGGCTCTGAAGCTCTTTGCGAAAGCCTCTGAAGGCTCTCATAGAAGACTCTAAGCACTTGTGGGAAACCCTGAGGGTCCTCGTGGGATGTTCTTAATGCCCTCGTGGAAGCCTCTGCAGTGTTTTTGAATATCTGATGGTGAGAACTTTTTATAATATAATATAATACCTGGAAAATCTTGTTTTGATCCAAGCCCCGGGATTGATGAAAAGAGACAGTTTAATATGCAGAGATCGAAAGGGGTAAATTCAAAAGATATTAAATTAAAGAGGGGCGAGAACAAATATCACACGAGGTTTTCGTGGAGGCCTATGAGGGTCCTTGTGAGAGGCTCTGTACGTTTCCGTTTGTGGCTGTGCAGGCTTTTTTGAGAAGCTATGGGGGTCTGCGTCGAAGGCTCTGGAGGTCATCGTGAGAGGCGCTGGAAGTTCTCACTAGCAGCTACCGTAAGAGACTCCGGAGGTCCTCGTGGGAGGATTTTGGGGTTCTCGGGAAAGCTATGGAGGCCCTCGTGGTAGCCTCTTGATGCTTGCATGAAAGGCTCTGAGGGCTATCATAGCAGGCTCTTTATGGCCTCGTGGGAGGCTCTAGAGTCTCCTAATTAGACTCAATTATGGTAAAATAAAATACTTACTTTAGGAAGGACCTCGACTTTTGAAACCGAGGTTGTGAAATAATATAATGTTGTTTTTATAATATAATTTCACCTCTCCGGATAGCGTAAAAGTTTCCCTAAACATTCCTGGAACATTTCAATGAAATGTTTGGAGAATTCCGAAAAATGTTCCAGCAAGGTTCCCGGAAGTAGGGAAATGCCCGCGTATCAAGGAAGGTTCCCAAGGAAGGTTTGGGGGATGTTCGTGAGGAATTGGATTAAATAAATTAATATATTGTGAAAATTTTCACGAACATTCCCTGAAACCTTCCTTGGAAACCTTCCTTGATACATGGACATTTACCTTCTTCCGGGAACCTTCCTGGAACATTTTTCACAATTTTCCTAACCTTATACTTGAATATTCCAGGTATGTTCAGAGAAACTCTTGTGCTATCCGAGTCGAAAACCCAGTTTTGGTAAACCCGGGTTGGAATAACTGGGAAAATGCAATATGCAGGGATGACTAGGCGTAAATGGAAAAGAGATTAATGGAGAAGGTGAGGACAATATGCAGGATCGATAGGAATAAATGGAATGGAAGATTAATGGAATGGGGGAGAGGAAATGTAATTCGAGGTCCTCGTGGGAGGCTCTGAAAGCCTTAATGGGAGGTTCTAGAGGCTCTCGTAGGTAGCTCGGGAGGTCCTCATAGAAGACTCCAAAGATCCTCGTGGAAGCTTACAACCCTTGCTTTCTTTCCGTCCATGCATCTTCTCATGCAAGCTCTTGTGTTTATGTGATTTTTTATCACTTGTCCCCTTAGAGTCTTATTCGCACATTTCCACCATTCTTTCCTTTGTCTGCCTCTGGGTACGCTACCATTCGCTTTACCTCAAACATACTTGTTTGTTAATCGTTCTTCTTTCATTCTCTCCACATGACCAAACCATCTCAACAAATTTCTTTCACTCTTGGCAATCAGTGTTTCCTCTACACCACATTCTTCGAGAATCCTATTATTACTTACTTTCTCCATTAGAGTTTTACCGCATATATTTTGTACGAACTGCATGCCAACCACGTCAACTTTACTCTCATCCTTTCCTTGATAAGTCCAGGTCTCGCTAACCGTACAGTACGAAGGGTGTTAACACAGAATTATATATTGCAATTCAGCTTTATTTGTTATATTAGTACTTCTGGTAACGGCTACTACGCTGCCGATAACCTCCCTACCCTCGTTTATATGCATGGCTATCTCTCCATCGATCTTTTCGTCAGTAGTGCATAAACTGCCAAGAATAAAGTACTTATCAACTTATTCTATCCTTCATCGTCTAAGGCAATGTTGCTCTCACTCTTTCCTTCAAGCACCATATTTTTGGTTTTATGCAAGTTAATTTCAAGCCCCATGTTCTTCATGCTAGCATTCAGTCTGCTCAACATTCTCTGCAAGACTTCGACTGATATTGCCGTAATAACCTTATAAGGCCATTATTAGACACTTATTCATGAATATAATAAACAGTCAAGAGGACGTAACGCATCTTTATGCAACACTTTGTCTAATATGAAACCAGTCACTCAGTTCAATAGTTTTGAATCCTTTTTGGCTAATTCCGAAGGAATTCAAATGCGCTGTATCGCACCGTCAAAAAATTCAATAATTGCGCTCAGTTCAAGTACTGTTAACGAAAGCGCGAATGCAGGTGTCAGGCTGGTGACATGCTCTACGTAGCTGGAGACCTTATTAATATTGTAAGATCGTAAGATATAGCCCAAACGGTACACTTAATTAGTTTAGTTAGTTTTAAAACCGACGGGAAGCCCCTTAGAGTTACCCTGGCGCTCGAGCTATAAAGCCTACTATGCTACACCCTTAACTATTCGCTCTCAGTGGTTGACCCCAGACCTCTTGGTGAAGTCTAGAATGTCAATCACTGATCGCGTTATAATTTCTTCAGGTTCCATAAAATGAGCCCCGAGGGTTTGTAGCCTGAGCCTAGCTAATACCGGGCTCTGTCATAATAAATGCAGGGATGTTTCATCATCCCTGCCGCATCTCCTGCACTCTGTCTAGGAGTTACACCCCATTTTGTGCATATCATAATTCAAGTGCTTGTGCCAAGTTAGCCTCTGAATCACTGTCCTTATGTCTTTCTTAGGTCAACCCAGAATTTCTCTAGCTCTGTACATCCTGTATGTATAGCCCAGGAAGAATGTCGCCTGACGGCAACACTGGATTTGTTCCCACTATTCCTGGTGCTTTGTTCGAATCCAGCTTTTGATCGCCATCCCGATGTAGCAAGAGGCTAATCCCAGTACAGATCCTATGTATTTACTTGCTGCGCCGCATTTTGACGACTAGTTCAAATTTTCATTGCTCATGATCCCTGTGTGACCAGGGACCCATATGAGAGCCATTTTGTTATTTTTTCTGCAAGTTGCTTTTATGCCATTTTGCATTCCCAAACCAGTTCTGATGTTATGTCTGGCTTGCCTAGTGCAGTTAATGTCGCTTGGCTATCCGAGCAGATCGTAATCTACCTACTAGTAGCGTTTTCTTCTATTAATGTTTCAGCGCAGCTAAGGACGGCCAGGACCTCCGATCATAGGTTCCTGCTCCAGACCCTCTCTCTCTCCTGGAACCATCTGTATACGAGATTTTCCTTTGGAAGAGCGGGTTACCATTTGCTTTCCACATATGCATGCTTGTAATGTAGGCGCCAAAAGTTTTGGCAAAGTTGAAGGGTTTTGTTATTTTATCTTGCCTCATCTCTAGAATCAACAGTGTGCTGATGCCACTTGAAAGCCAAGTGTGCCTAGTCCCCCGAGTCTATCAACTCTTGCCAGGCGGCCCGTCGCATGTGCCGCCCTTGCAGTTATCGCAACATGTAGGGGCTCATGACAGAGTATGAATCTTATCGCCACTGTGGGCGTAGTCCTCATTGCTCCCGTCAAACTCCCAAATGCTTGTGTTTGTAATCGTCGCAGCCTATCCTGCATAGTTTTAAGTTTCGCCCGTGGCCACCAGACGACGGCCAAAAAAGGAGACTGGGTTTAAGGACAGCAAAGTAGAGACATGCACGCATTTTAGGCCCTAGCCCCACGTCAACCCAAAGGCTATCCTGCACATCAAACAAGTCATGACAAACTTCTTGCATTGGGTCTTCAGGTGCCTTGCCTAGTTTAGTTTGCTATCTAGGATTACTCCCAGATATTTAACCGAATCTGAAAACGTCAGCCTCTCACCGCAGAATACAGAAGCATCAGCTTTCGGCACTTTGAAGTTTCTCGTGAAAATAAGCATTATTACCATTAAGCCATTTCCCTTTTGGGGTAGGCGAGACTTGTTCGGTGAGGAAAGGAGTAATGTGAGGTAGGGGTTATAGGTTTTTTAGATTGATTGAGAATTCTTGTGTTATTCATTTAAATGACACGTCTGTTTCGCAAGACTGCTCCGACCCAGGTTGCTGATCAATCTCTCTAGCGATCACTTCATGTCAAGAGCCTTACAAAATTGTTATGTATAGTTCCTCAATTGGGCCCATTGGTATCCAAGGTCTTTGTTTCAGGCAACATTCACTCTATTGCCACTCTGTTTATAAGCTATTTGTCGCCACACTTTTCTGTCCTGGCATATTCTAGCTTCCTTCACGTCTATGCATTTTTTCATGCAAGCTCTCGTGTTTCTATGGCTTCTTATGTATTTTCGGATTGAGGTCTCATTCACACATTCTCACCATTTTTACCGCGGTCTGCCTCTGGGCATACTGCCATTTACTTTACCTTTATACACTTGTTTCGTTAGACGTTCATCTTTCATTATTACAACATGTCTGAATCATCTTAACTAATTTCCTTACCATATATTAACTAGTGTCTCTCCTGTACCACATTCTTTGAGGATTATCTCGTTTTGGACATTGTCCATCAGTGATTTCCCGCATATTGTGCGCAGAGGTTTCATGCCAATCGCGTTAATTTTACTCTTTTCCTTTCCTTGAAAGGTCCATGTCTGGCTACCGTATAGTACAGTTGGTACGAATATAGAATTATGTATGGCCATTTTAGCTTTTTTTGACATTTTTTTAATTCTGAGAATAGACCCTGCTCTACCGATAACCTTCTTACCCTGATTTATGGGCTTATCTAACTCCCCATCTATTTTTCCGTCGCTAGTGAATAGGCTACCCATATATACGTACTTATCAAGTTGTTCTGATCTCCCATCATTTAGAACAATGTTGCATATTGTTTTCTCACTTTTTCCTTCAAACACCATGATTTTGGTATTATTTACGTTAATTTAGAGGCCTAAGTTCTTCATTCTTGTATTAAGCTTATTCAACATTCTTTGCAAGTCCTCGATTGATTCTGCCATAACAATCTTGTCATCAGCGAAAGCTAACCCACGTACCCTCACTGTTTCGAGATCGACACCTTCTTCGTCGAAGACGGGCCATTCTTAGATACTTATCCACGAATATGATAAATAGCCATGAGGACATAACGCATCCTTGTTTCACGCCTTGCATAATATCGAACCAGATACTCAGTTTCCCACTAACCCTTACACTCGCTTCACTACCTGTATATATTGTTTTTATTGCTTGTAGGAGCCATCCATTGACTCCGTACTCTTTAAGGACTTCCCAATGTTTACTTCTATTTACCTTATCAAATGCTTTTTCTAGGTCAACAAATGCACAGAAAACTTTCTTCGCTACTCTCAAACTTTTTTCTGTGATCTGTCTTAAGCAAAATATTTGATCTGTACAGGATCTTCCTGGCATAAATTCACTTCGGGCTTCACATATCTTCTCTTCTGTTATTCTTATTACCCTACAAATAAATATTTTTGAGTATATTTTACTTACGGTACTCAATAAGCTGATACCTCTGTAATTATTGCAGTTGCTTTTATCTCCCTTCCTTTTGTATATTGGTATAATAATCGCTTTTCTCCAATCGTCTGGGACTTTTCCAATCTCGATGCATAAATTAATCAATTCGCACAACCTGTGAGGTATGTACTCGCCACAGTTTTCAGGTATTTCAGCGCTAATACTGTTCACACCAGCAACCTTACCGTTTTTTAAAGTTTTTAATTATATCTCTAACCTCATTGACGCAGACTTTTCCAATTGGGTTTTCTAACATTATATTCTATGTCGCAGTTGTGTTGCCCTATATCTTCAACTCCCAATAATTCTTCAAAATAGTCTTTCAAAGCGTCTACTATCCCGTCTGTATCATATAGCATTTCACCTTTGCTGTGTCTCATGCTGACAAACGCTGTACTTTTACTTTCCTTCATCTCTTTAAATAATAGTTTCATGGTTCCTTTAAAGTCTTTTTGTATTTTCTTCTCTTCTGCTCTGGGTTTGTCTTCACTTTCCTTGAATAGTCCTTTAACTTTCCTCTTTTTGTGTCTGTGATAATTTTCAAGTCTATTTCTCTCCTCATTGCTAAGACCTGTGATGTTCAGCGTTCTCATATAATTATTTGGATAAATCGGGACTTACTCCTATTAATAAAGATAATATGTACAAATTTTATGTTAACAGAAGCGATGGCGCTTTTCTGAATCTTCTGAAAAAATCAAAAATTTCCGCTATGGCTGCAACAGAATGTGGACGCTACTAGGAACCGGCATAGGAACATCGCATGTTTTGTGGTCAACGCAGAAGATGTGCTTATATTAGGAAACCTGCTGACTACTTGTAAGACACAAATCGCGAAGGTTGTCTAACAGGCAATTCTTCCGGCTGGTAACACTTTCAAAATGGAGCCGGGTTCGCCCTATGTAAGACGTTTCAATCAATTTTTGCTGAGACTGTTTCAGACTGGTTTAATTGATGAAAGGTCAACTTTAAGATCGTTCTTGTTCTCCGGAAAACGAGAAGAGTGTGCAGGCGAAGCAGAGCAAGCATTGATTCTGAAAAGTGATCTGCTAATCGTGACTTTTACTGGATTTCTAGTTTTGTGCTTTGTATTTTTTGGAGAAATATTGTTAGCCCGGTATAGAGCGAAATTCTGTATACCAAAGCGAGTGGCTAGCAAAATTGAGTAATAATCGACTACCGTCGCAACTAATGCAATTTGAATCACATTAAGTTATTATAGAAAAATACATTTCTTCAAAATGTCCACAACGATAATTAAGGGTTTCAACTATGTTTAAGGATGTTCGCATTGTTAAGGTCAGAAAATTTGACAAAAGAAACCTAATTGTACGGGTGATTGTGAAGGAATGTTCAATCTGCAAATCTTAGATAGACAGGTATTAATTTAATCAGTTATAAAAAAGCTAGTGGCATGAAAAAATAATTGCGTCCTAAAAAGAGCCATTCAAATAGAATTGTAGATAATATTCTGGGAAACAAAATAAGTTCACAATCATGAAAATTAAATCAAAATTCACATATGCTCTACTTGTTAGTTGTTTATATTTAGTTAACCATTGACACAAATTTTCTACTGCTCTTCATTTTAATTTATCTAGCATTCATAGTTTTTAATTTCATAATATACAATATTTTTTAAACTTTCAATCTACTTTTTAAGAAAGTATTTTTGACATTATATCATTTATTTCATTTCCTCTAATGTAAAATAAATGGAAACATATTTGTAAAATAGGTTAGAATATATGACTTATTGCAATAAAAATAAAAAATATTAGTAATAATGATAGCATCTACTATAATTCCTTATATATACCATTAAACCATTTCCCTTTCAGGGTAGGCGTGACACTACCCGATTCGGGTAGTGTTTCTAGGTTTTTCTTGTAGTTATAAATAACTACAAGTGTGGGCTCACCACACCCACGATGTGCCAACAGCACTCATGTCAGTATTCTTGAATGGTCACCCATCCAAGTACTAACCGCGTCCAACGCTGCTTAACTTCAGTGATCTGACGAGAACTGGGTTTTTCAGCGTGGTATGGCCGTTGGCCATACCAACAATACCTTACTTAATACCAACAATTTTGTTTAATCCTTGATATTAAATTAATAGTTGATAAATTACTTTTAGTGACATTTTTTTCTTGAATGCTACGATTCGGTCTATTGTATGTTTGAAATTTTGTTCGTAAACATAAAAATGTTCTGTGTTTAATAGTACAATTGTCAATATTGTTTGAAATTATTGGAAGTACATTTCTGACAGAAAGTTTGAGTGTTTCTTTGACCGTTTGAAAATTCATACTTCACTTAAAACACGGATATCTGTGCAGAAACTGAATCTATGAATTTTGTAAGTAGAATCATTTTAAAGATTAGAAATGTCATGTCGAATCAGCCTACGTTTAAGGGCATGTGATATTTTACCACATGAACAATTTAGTGTATCACACTTTTTATCCACAACTTTTCAAAAAAATAATAGCACCCAGACGTGAAGAACAATCACGCAGACGTCTGGACAATAATATATTTTTTTTAATTCAAAATTGTGGATAAAAAGTGTGAGAAACTAAATGCTCATATGCAAAGCATCACATGCCCTTAAATTATTTTACCGAACGAGTCAACAAATATTTAGTTTCAAAGTTAAAAGTTTTTTTTAGCTAAATGAACATTTTGGAATCTTGAGTTCAACCGCTCAGAAATTTCTCTTTGTGTCAGCAGGATGTTTCTCGACACAAATGGTATTTTCTCTTAAATTTAAGGTTAAAAGGAATTTCATTTGCCTTAAAATAAAACTTTTTGCAACAAATATTATCCTTTGGCTACTTCCTTCGACTAATCTTGAGGCCAAATAATTCTGTTTTTGTGGAAAAAAGATATTTAAGTGGTTGAAAATAAGACAGGCAAGAGGATGCTGCTTTTCAAGACAACTTTTTCTCTGAGTGACTCTTGGCCAAATCTAGAAAAGAGTACCTAAAAATTTAGAAAAATCATAAAATCAAGAGTAACGTTGGACCTCATGTAAAAATGAAGGTTAACGACAATTCTCAGGCTTTCAACTCCCAGAAATTATTATTGCATGAGTCAATATTTGATAGGAATACTCAGCAATTACATCATATTTAATGGTGCTCTTGATTTAGATTTGAAGAGTAGGATTTGCTCTTGATTTTTTTATATTTCCTTATTTTTAGGAACACTTTTCTAGATTTAGCAAATAGTTGAACTCAAGATTTCAAAATCTTTATTTAGCTATAAAAACTTTTAACTTTGAAATTAAATATTCTTTGACTCGTTTATTACAATAATTTCAACGTAAGTTTATTCGAGGCAAATTCTAATGTTTCAAATGATTCTACTCACTAAGTCGTAGATTCAATTTATGCATAGATATTCGTGTTTGAAGTGAAGTATGAATTTTCAAACGGACGAAGGAAATGTAACCAAACTTTCTGTGAATATTGTTGAGCTAGGGTCATGAAATAAAGCAGGATTATAGTCATAACTTTTTTCCGATTTTATATTTTCCCTAACATTTTTTCTTAGATTTGAGTCTCTTTGCGATTTTGTTTATACACTGGAACCGCGTTTATATCCGCCGCCGGAAAACGTAAGCATTCACTTATATCCTCCCGGGAGGGTATCCCACCACAGCTCCCCAGCGGAGGAGAAATTGCCGCGCTGCGCGCTGATTGGCTTGTTAGTCACGTGGTACTGCGAGTTGCTGGATGCCAAGCGGATGTAAATGAAAGCTACAGCAGGGATATAAGCGCGGGAGGATATAAGTGAGAGCGAATATAAACGCGGTTACAGTGTATTTCAAAAAAACATGTGTACGTAAATGTTAATGAAATACATCTTCTTTTAACAAAAAGGTTTGAGATATATTCATCAAGTATCGTGAGAATGACAATAAATTGATTTGAATAATTAGAAATTTTCAAGATTTTTGACCACAGTATTGGAAGTAATACTTACCCTGTAAGCCAAATTCTTCCAAAACCGGGGTGGCATTTACATGATATAATTCGATAGAATGTTTGTAGCTATCTTCATACAAAAATTTTCATCTTCAAGAGTTTTTGAATTTTCTAATTTATCGTTTATAAGTAGGCACGATCTAGTATTATGGAATTTTCCGTAACACTAACCAGTCAAGCATTGTCCTATGGTCTAATATCACTGCATTTTTCGTAATAATAGGATTGTTCTTACATAAAACTCCCTCATAGTAGAAATTTCGCAATAAGTAATTGTTTTTTTAATATTGTGAATAGAGCAACATAATAAGCTAATTTTTTTTTGCAAGATAAATGTATATCAATGTATTTGGAAAATTCTATGACCAAATGATGTTATGACATCTAGAGATTTGTAAATTTTTTTAACGTTTGTAACAAACAAAATTTCTCAATTTTGGAAATATAGCAATATCATAAGTACTGAATTTATTCGTTATAATGAGGCAAATGGATTGATATATTGAACAAACATGTGTGACCAAATAAAATTATGATATATACAGATTTGTCAATTTTATTCACACTTATAAGAGAAAAAGTCTTTATTTTTTAAATATGCCAATGTTATGAGTATGAAATATATTTGGTTTGATGACATAAATCTATAGAACTAAAGAACTATATAAAAACCTGATATGGCTTATAAACAATAAATAATAATAAAGCGCACGCGAAACTGCCTTTCGAGCCCCTCAAACTACTTTTGAAATCCAAAATTCCCTTTCAACACCCCTGAATCAATATTTTTTCTTAAAGAATTAATTATCCGAGAGTTATCTGTAACATAAAAAACATGGTCAAATCTCGGAAATTAATGAAGATATTGAAATTCAAACTTCAGTTGGAAAATAGTTGTTGGCGGAGTGGTTTTGGCTTTAGGATCCAAAATAATTGAATTCAGTTAGTTAATATTTGAAACAAATGTAAATAATCATACTTGCTTAAAAGGAATAATATGAAGACATAACTATAAGTACCCATTTCAATTTTATGAGTAAATAGGTATTGAAAAGATTATCATTTTCAGGCATTGCGTTTTTATTCACAACGTTCAATTAAACAATTAAAGATACACCATTCAATTGCGTTTTTGAAAGCCCTATCCTTTCGTTTTGATTCATTGTTCTAACTTTTTTTAGTCGTCTGTTTAACGTACTTTTAAAAAAAGGTTGAAGAATTGCGTTATATTCTTTTCTAAACAAAAAAAAGACTTTACGTGTTACCCCTGTCAAAATATGGATGTATAGAAAACATAATCATTAGAAAGAATCAAGTGACGGGTATTCCGTATAAAAAATCAGGTTAGAGTTTCTGTGTATATATAATCAAGTCTATTTTTTGAGAGTTTGATTTTTCGCAATAAAATAAACAAGCAGGCCGTTCTGCAGCACTTAATGAAATATTCGAAAATTCTATACAATAGTAAATATGACCGAGAATTTCGTAAAATTTTTATTTTTCATCCAGAATTACTTAAACTTGATTCTATATTGTATGGAGCAGCCGATATATATCTTCTGGCTGACAATTATAATATGATTGATATCCATATAAAACGATATTAAAGAGGGTTGCAAGGATGTAGGTAATTTTAGCATAATGTGCTATTTTATTTAACCCTCGCGCTCTAAACATTTTTTTGGCACCTTTTCGCTGTAAACGGGGGTCTGTGAGACTCAAGCTTTTTTTTATTTGTTAAAGTGATAGGAAAAATCTGGCAAAATTTATACATCATTAAACCTTCTACTTTATGGATCAGTCGAACAGTAAGAGGAACAAATTTTTTTTGAAACAAATTATTGCATATGAACAATTAAAAATACCAACGTAGTACATTCCGTCTGGGTCTCACAGACCCCTGTTTACAGCGGAAGGGTAATCTTTTTATGAAGATGCAGGAATTTGAAAAACTTTTACAGTATAATGGGACTGCAAAGGTGGCCAAATCTAAAAACTAAAAATTCTGGTAGCCTTAGAGTCTTGAAAAGATCATTTGACAAAATCATCGAATGGATTTTAGAACCAGATTTTTTTGGATATCAGATAAAAACCACTGAAAAAAAAATTTCTTTTAGTATCATTGTGACTAGAACCTTAAGGAAATTTTGTTAGTAAATAGCACTGAAAAAAAAGTTGGTTGGGACCATAAGTTTCTCATTAGTAAGTAGGTCTATGTTAAGCAATATGAATAGTGAAAGCCATTCAATTGGTTTTTAGTTTTTACATTAATAAAGAGATGGAACATATCTGAAGTTCAAAATGAGTTTGTTAGAAAATCACCTTAAACAAAATTGAATCCCTCGTTTTTTCTGTGCAATTTGATAGAAATTTCTAAGATTCTGATGCGTAGGATTTGATACAAGTCTGGAGTGTATTTTTTGATAGATAAAGTTAGATAAAATCTTCGAAGATTTTGAAACATAGGATTTAATACAAGTTCTGTGCCAATAAGATTTCTCAGAATTTCAATGAAAATCTGTTGGCAGAAAAGTATAAGATTTCTCGATGAATAGAATTGATAGAAATGTTTGATATTGTAGAAGATAGGATATGATACAAGTTCTTCGTGGACAAGATTTGATGAAGGCTTAATGAGAATCTCTTGGTAGAAAAGTATACACATTTTTGATGGATCGAATTTGATTGGAATTTTCAAAATTGTGAAAGACAGGGCTTGATACAAGTTTTTTGTGCTAATAGAATTTGATTTGTGTAATTTGTTTGATTAAATTTGCAAGAACTTTTATCAAATGTGCTTATAGTGGCAGCGGCATATATTATAAACTAAAGTCGTTGGCCCTACTACTTGATTAGTTGTCCCAACCAACTACTATTTTAGTTAATCTTTTTCAGTCCTTTCAGCTTTTTTTAATAAACAAATATGTTCCTATAGCAATACACTTGTTTCCGTTACTTTAGGAAGTTACTACCCAAAATTATATGAATTATGTTAATTCCACGAGTGAGCTAAATGGGATGAAGTTTTATGCTTTGTCATGTCAGTGGTCGTTTTCGTATTGTCGTTTCATTTGATGAAATTTCGAGAGGCTGTTTCATGAGTAGTGAATAGTGATCAAAACTATTGTGTAGACTGTCCAGTCTTAACTCCTCACCATATTCCTATACTCTAGACTATGTAGAATGGAAGACCACCCACTATTCTCAACATTCTCAAGGAAATCCGTGTTTGTTCAAGGAGCTAGAAGCATGTCGCACACAAATGACGCGAGGAACTGTGTACGCAAAATCAATGCCCAGCTTAGCCGCTGATTGTACCGTAATGTTGGCAGACTTGGATTTGGCTTTGAGAGAGTCCGAGGTGCCCACCGAGCGCTCAAGATAGGACCAACCGATTCGGCGACCCGTCGCGACGCGCCTTTGAAATCAAACCAATCTCGATTCCTAGTTTCTACTCACAAAGTCACAATCACAAAAAAAAAACAGGTGACAATCTACAAAGTGCACGAAATTCAGGAAACGTCTCTAAATTTATTTTCAATTCGATTAGAAAGCTACCCACATTCACAGTAAATTCCAGTTGATCAATTTGATCCCGAAATTGCATCAAAATGATAATCAATGCTTTCATACAGATTTTTGATTTTTTGTTTGATCAGCAGATTCCGCATCACAATGATCCGTTTCTCAAGATCAATTACCTGTTATGAATTTTCATCAGTAGAAACTGTCGAGTGTCAGTTATTAAGCCACATCCAAATCGTGACCTTCTAGATCTGATTTACATTGCAATTTGAAAAATGAGAATATGCGAGGTAGGTAAATTTAAAGAAACACTTTTACAAACAATAAATTAATTTCCAGAGTTAAATATACATTTAAAAAAAATGAATTTTCAAAAATAACAATTTAACTATTCCAGTTAAAGATTTCTCATTTTTGTTGAAAATTCATCCATTTTGTTAAAAATCTCAATATTTTTGGTTAAAAGTTAATTCTTTTTGTCTGGAAAGTCTACAATGAATTCATAAAGTTAATCAATAACTACAATTAATTTGATTATTTTGTTAAAAATTTAATTACTGATAGAAAATTCAACTACAAATTTTGTAGAAAATTCCCCTTCTTGGCTTGAAAATTCAATAATTTGGTGGATATTTTTTTCTCGCTTGACTTAAGAACCTTTCTTGGTTGAAAATTCAACTCTGCTGTTAAAATTTCTTCTGTCTTACTTAAAATGCACATTAAATTTCAAAACTGAGCTTTCAAAGAAACTTCCTGCATTTTCTTTGACGACTGCCCTGAAATTCAAAACTTTCTGAAACATTCCTTGTTGCTCCTAGGAAGTTGTAAATCTTCCAGAAGTTGAATATGTTCGTTTTTATAGTTGAAAATTAATTTTTCAACTGAAAATTTAACTATTCCAGGTTTGAAATTAGCTAATTTGAATAAATACGTGCCGAAATTTAAGAATTTTAAATTAGACGAAAAACAAATTCAAACTACCATTTAACGTCCAATAATCAAGCTAATGTATAAAATTCCTGAAAATAAAACAAGAATTCAACGATCAAATTTGGACAAACACCACAAAATGCTCCTATTGCAATTCCTAAAAACAAAAAAAAATTTATTTCTTTGCACAAAAATAAAAAAGAGGATAGAAAAATGAGAAGGCAGCCAACCAAATCCCCTTCCTTCTCTTTTTTATTTCTTTAGTCTTTTTTATTTTTATTATTATCAAAACAACCAATGAAAATAATAAAAATAAAAAAGATAAAAGAAATAAAAAAGAGAAGGAAGGGGATTTGGTTGGTTGCCTTCTCATTTTTCTTTCCTCTTTTTTATTTTTGTGCAAAGAAATAAATTTTTTTTGTTTTTAGGAATTGCAATAGGAGCATTTTGTGGTGTTTGTCCAAATTTGATCGTTGAATTATTGTTTTATTTTCAGGAATTCTATACATTAAATACTTGCCATTCTATTTTTGGTTATACATTTTTTTTTTAGTTGAGAATCCAACTATTTGGTTGAAAGTTCGCCTTTTTTGGTCAAAATCAACTTTTTTTAAATTCAAAATTACAATCTTTTTTTGTTGGAATATCAAATATTACATTTTTCTTTAAGAACCTATCTTTTTTGGTTGAAAAGTAAACTACTTAGTTGAAAGTTAAATTCTTTGTTTAAAATTGAATTTTTTTGATTCAAGATTTATAATTTTGGTTTGAAAATTCATCTTTTTGGTTAAAAATTAAACTATTTTGTTGAGATTTGTTTCGTTGGTTAAACATTATTTTTTTACTCAAAAGAGAACGATTCTATTTTTTATCTTTTTTAGTTAGAAATTGAACTATTTGGTTGAAAGTTTAACTGCCTTGTTAAAAATAAATTTTTTTAGTTGAAAAATCGACAACTTGGTTGACAATTCATGTATTTTGTTGAGATTTTTTTCGTTGGTTAAACATTATTTTTTTACTCAAAAGAGAAAGATTCTTTTTTTTATCTTTTTTAGTTAGAAATTGAACTATTTGGTTGAAAGTTTAACTGCCTTGTTAAAAATAAATTTTTTTAGTTGAAAAATCGACAACTTGGTTGACAATTTATGTATTTTGTTGAAAATTTGTCTTTTCTGGTAGAAAATGAATCTCCTCGGTTGAAAAATAATCTACTTGGTTCCAGGTTAAACTTTTTTCATGATAATTAATTTTCATTTCTCAAGATTCATCATTTTAGTTGAAAATTCATCTCTTTAGAAATTTCGTCCCTTTGGTTAAAAATCTAATTATTATTCGATAAAAGGTTATTCTTCTGTTAGAAATTCATTTTTTTTTATTGATAATTCCACTGTTTTGTTTAAAATTCGTATTTATCGATTGATAATTTAAGTATTTTGGTAGAAAAATCAACGGTTTGGTTAAAAATTGAGTTTTTTGTTGAAAGTTTGCCATTTTTGCTTAAAAATTTATCTCTGTTGGTAGAAATTTCATCTTTTTGGGTTCAAAATTTAACTGAATCGTTAATTATTAATTTGTTTCAGTTAAGCATTAAACTTTTTTTTTCAGTCAAAATAATATTTTTTGGTTAAAAATCCAAGTACTTGGTTAAAAGTTAATATGCTTTGTTGAAAATTAATTTTTCTGGCTGAAGATTCATCATTTTAGTTAAAAATTCATCTTCTTGGTTCGGGTTCTTATTGAAAAATCGTTTTTTTCAAATAAATATCAATTTTTGAAACTAAAAATTCAACTATTACATTTTTTGTAAATGTATCTTTTTTCTTATGAAAATTGAACTATTTGTTCGAAAATTCATGCATTTTGTTGATAATTTTTTTTGTTTGTTAAAAATTAATTTTCTTGGTTGAAAATTAATCTCTTGCTTCTTAAAAATATTTGCTGATTAAAGAAGGGGACAATTTATACTTGAAAATCTGAAGATTTTGGCCACATTTGAAACAAGAATCTTCAAAATTATTTTAAATATCATTAATCAGAGTATAACTTTCGAATTTCGTATCGAATTTACCCGTATGGACCCTATTCAAGAAGTTTTCAAATTCTTCGAATGTATTTTATAATATTCTATTGCTTGAGATTTGAGAATTTATGTCGTTTCATATTCCGAAATATTCCAGTATATTCCAGAAAAGTCAAGAACATTTCCGAATCAGAGGGAATTTTAGGAACAGGTGATTATTTAAGAAAATCCCAGAACAATTTAGAATATTCTAGATCATTCCAATACGTATTAAAGAATTGTTTATAATATTCCAAAACATTCCAATATTTCAGAAAAACCGTAATTATTTAGAATTTTCCAAACCATTCCAGATTATTTTAGGAAAGCTGATAATATTTTAGATCATTCCATAACATTAGAGATTATTCTGGAAAAGTCGAGACGATTTATCAATAATTTCAAAATTTTGAAAATGATATCTGAAATTCTCTTCACATGATTATTTAAAAATAATTAAAATGATTAAGCACAAATTGATCATCAACTCATATTTCGAGGAAGAGAGTATTTAATTCCTCTCTTCAAATTTAGAAGTATATTAAACGTTTTCATTTTGCCTGTCATTCATGTTTGAAAGATTCTGAAGGCCATCAATTCTTTGGATGTCATTATAATTAATATTATAGACAACAAACTTTGATCTTTCCCAATTAAAATAAAATTAATTCTTCTCTCAATGAATCTTTCCTCTCACAAAATTAGAACTGTCTACCCTTAAACAGAAAAGTTAAATAAATTAGAATGCTGAAAAAGGTGAAAACAATAACTTAGAGCAGTATTTAAACTTATTACTCATGATCACAATGTTTATCTTCAGTTTAAATAAACATGGCTCAAAAAATGACAATTCTGAAGGTACATCTTGTCATTTACTATGAAATTGAAACACCTTAAGCCTAAAGTCAGGTCTATTATCAGGCTGACAATTTAACATACCTTAAGGTTTGAAGATTATGGTGAAGAAGAGCCGCTCTGGATGAAGGAATGTCACAGTCGGAAGACCGGAAAGTGAATTTGTCGGTAAGAGGGAATAATTTCAGAACGGAGATGTCCTTCATTTGCGTAAAAGTGGACGGGAAACGATCCGACGGTGATGAGAGCGCAGCATCCAAGGAAGAGTTGTCCGACAATACCGGATGTGGACTGCGGTCTGTGTCTTGCATCAGCAGTTTGTGTCTTGCACTTGTTTAATCTTCAGTTGTTCATCTCCCTTGAAAAAGTTTTTTTTTCTTGAGTGTATAAGAAAGGATTCAGGAAATGAGATTACAAATTTGATAACAAATGTAGCTATTTATTAACAGCAGACAATGCTACAAATTGAATAAATCCGCGAATAATATAATTTTCAGATTTTTTTCATCCGTTGTATTCTACTGCATATTAAAGATGGTAATTCTGATTTACCAAGTACCATCAAGCGGAGTAATTTTGGCCATGTGGGGTAAATTCGGACATTCCTAAATTAATAGCTTGAATTACTTACCGTGGGTGGTTTTAACCAGAATCTAGAACCAGTTGAGGCTTGAACTGAATTCAGATCCTTGGAACAGTTTTGAGTAATTTATCCTATCAATTTAGGCAATTTAGGGGTGTCCGACTTTACCCCACATTTTCGAAATTACCTCGTTTGACGATATATCTCCTCAAAAATATTTATAATGATTTAAAACTCCTGCAGCAACTTTTATGCATTGTTAATTGACAATATCCATCCAATCTTAGTATCAAAAAGTAACATGGCACAGTTTTCGATTAATATCCCGAAAACTTTTTTTTTGCCATTCAAAATTAAAAGTCTGCAAACTTTAAGTTAATGAGAAATTTATAAGGTTTATATGCCCAGCATTTTGAAATACAAAACATAATGTATTCAGTTCTAGAAACATATCATAGAATCCAAGTAGTCAAAGTTAGTTAAAAGACTTTTTTCAACTACAATCTTAAAAAAACATCATATTCCTTCAACCATTATACCCCGAAATATTATGAAGTAAGAGAAATACCATGCAGTACATGAAATACCCTGAAGTACACTGAAATATCCTGAAGTACGTTAAAATATACTAAAGCACCTTAAATATCCTGAATCACATTGCAATCTCTTGAAGCACCTTGAAATATTTTGAAGTGCCTTAAAATATCATGAAGTACCTTGAAATATTCGAAAAAATGTTCAATATCCTGAAGCACCTTGAAATATTGTGAAGTTTATTTTTGTATCCTAAAGTGCCTGAAAATATTCACAAGTATGTAAAATCTCGAAAATTATATTGAAATATTTTGAAATATCTTGAAATATCCTTAAGTACCTTAAAATTTCCTAAAGACATTTTGAAGTACCTTGAAATATCCTGAAGTACGTGAAAAATCCTAAAGTACGTGAAATATCCAAGAGTATATTGAAATACTTTGAAATATCTTGAAATATCTTCAGGTACCTAGAAATTTCCTGAAGTACCTTGAAATATTCGGAAGTATATGAAATATCCTGAGGTAAGTTGACAATCTTGAAGTTCCTTGTAAGATTCTGAAATACGAGAAATATCTTTCAGTGCCTTGAAATACCCCAAATACATTGGGGTACTTTGAAATGCTTTAAAATATATTTAAGTAGCCTAAAATATTCGGAAATTTTTAAAATATCCCGAAGTACGTGAAATACCCAAAATTATATAGAAATATTTTGAAAAATCTTCACATATCTTTAAGTACCTTGCCATTTCCTGAAGTACCTTGAAATATTCGGAATTATGTAAAATATCCTGAGGTACGTTGACAATATTAAAGTTCCTTGTAATATTCTGTAGTACCTCCAAATATTCTGAAGTACGAGAAATACGTTGAAGTGCCTTGGAATACCCCAAAGTACATTGAACTATTTTGAAATGCTTCAGAAAATATTCAAGTACCTTAAAATATTAGGAAGTTTTCAAAATATTCTGAAGTACGTGAAATATCCTGAAGTACGCAAACTATCCTAAAGTACATGAAATATTCTGAAGTACTTTGAAATTTTCTAAAGTACGAAAAATATCTTGAAGTGCCTTGAAATACCCCAAAGTACATTGAAATATTTTGAAATTTGTTGAAATATATTTAAGTACCTTACAATATTAGAAAGTTTTTTAAATATTCTGAAGTACGCGAAATATCCTGCAGTAACTTGAAATTTTCTGACAAACGAGAGATATCTTAAATTGCCTTGAAATACCCCAAATTACATTAAACTATTTTTAAATGGTTCAAAATGTATTTGAGTGCCTTAAAATATTAGGAAGTATTTTAAATATACTGAAGTACGTGAAATATCCTGACGCACGCAAAATATCCTAAAGTACGTGAAATATTCTGAAGTACTTTGAAATTTTCTGAAGTAAAAGAAATATCTTGAAGTGCCTTGAAATACCCCAAAGTACATTGAACTATTTTGAAATTCTTTAAAATGTATTTAAGTATCTTAAAAATATTAAGAAGTTTTCAAAATATTCTGAAGTTCGTGAAATATCCTGAAGTACCTTGAAATTTTCTGAAGTACGAGAAATATCTTGCAGTGCCTTGAAATACCCCAAAGTACATTGAACTATTTTGGAATTCTTTAACATATATTCAAGTACCTTACAATGTAAGGACGTATTTAAAATATTCTAAAGTGCGTGAAATATCCTGAAGTTCGTGAAATATCTTGAAATACGTGAAATATCCTGAAGTACCTTCAAAGTTTCTGAAGTACTTTTAAATATCCTGAAGTACGTTGAAATATCATGAAAAATTTTGAAAGATCCTGAAGTACCTTCAAATATTTTGAGGTACGGGAATACCTTCAAGTACATTGAAATATTGTGAAGTATGTAATATATCATGAAGTACATGAAATAACGTGAAGAACATTGAAATACCCTAAATCACATTGGAATATCTTGAAGCACCTTCAACGAAGAACCTTGAAATATTTTGAAGTACGTGAAGTATCTTAAAATACCTTGAAAAATCTTGAAGTTTCTTTAAATATCTTATAATTTATAGTAAATCTAATAATTCGTCAAAAATTTATAATCACTTTGAAATTAACTTTTCCGCGAATTTTGAAGGGGAAATCTATAGGCATTCTTGAGGAATAAATTTTTAGGTTTTAATCACTCATTTACCAAAATTTATTTGCAATTTTGTATTTTAGCTTCAATTGTAGACTATGAAAAAATCTCAAATCAAAGATTTACTTAATTTGAACAAATAATCGTACTGAATACCTCCCATATAATATGCTTTCATTACAAAGAAATAATTAAATCGGCTTTATTGCGATGAAATATTTCTTAGGGTGTGAAAAATGGATTCAAAGAGAGAAAATAATTTGCAAAATGATATTTTCGCGTCAAGACATTACTTTTTTTGCTTCTAAACAATATTCACTTGAGTAAAGTAAACAAATGTTTGTTACAAAGAAACGAAACCAAAGAAATGCATTTCTTTGGATCCAGTATTTTTTTCTTCAGTGTAGGTAAATGCTGCAATTCATATTCAATCCTTGTGATCAATAGCTGATTTTATTCTTCGAAAGATTCTGTACAACTCTATTGGTTCTGATTTTTTTTTCAGAAATCAAACAGTAATTCTTCTTGTTGATAATTTTTTTCATAAATAACTTTAATTTTTGATAAAAACTGATTGCAGAGAGTTGAAAAGAATCTTTCGAAGAATAAAACCAGCCCTTCCTTATTATAATTGAATAAGAACTGCTTCTTTTTCTACAGCGAATGTAACAACGGATGTAAAAACACAAAAAGTGAAGGAAAACATTTTAAACCGAAATATTTTGTCTTAAGCTTCAATATCTTTCACAAAATTAGGTGAAATTAACAATCAGTATATCTGTATCAATTGTATAAATTATTTCAAAAATTGTTCAAAGGTGAAGTGAACTATAGGGTAATGAAATTAATTACTATCGAGTGAGGGCTCTCAATATTAGAAAACCATAAAAATCAGAGCAATCAAAATTTACAACTTTCTGAATGACAGCATCCAAATCTGAGAGAATTCCAATTTTTGGTGGTTGTAAATAGAATATTTTGTCTTAAATGAAATTTAATTTGTCTAGTTGAAGTATAAATATTTCTCTAGAGTCAAAAAATGATCCTATTTTATCAACAAACAACAAGAAACTACAACAGTTACAAAACGTACGGTTTGAGAAATGAACTGATTTTATTTATTAGATAGCAAGAAAAAATTTATCCTAAAAATCTACAATCTCAATTCCTTAAAAAATATGAATCTACTTCGAATTTAATTCTATCGACATGATCCTTTATCTTTGATAATTATTTTACACCTGTTTGATTAATTAATTGATTTATTTATTCATTCATTAACTTTTTATTTTAATTGGTGGGTTTAACTAATTCTTGATTAAATAACAACCCAAATGTGAATAGCGAGACTGCCCTAATAGCACTATAATCGCAGTAATTAGCCGGAGTAATTATTAAGAAACCCGAACTTGATAGATTAAAGTCTTCATCAATTGCTAATTAAAATAATCTTTACATATCAAAAGCTATCTAAATATTATAATAGGTATGCGTATTATTTTTTAATCACAACATATCCTGAATTTGTTTAAAATTCTCAGTTTAATTGAAAAAAAAAATAATTTGATTCAAAATAACCCATTTTCGGTGAGTAACGCTAACATACCCTATTATTGTTTTATTGTAGACATAAAACACTAATGTTAATGGTACCGACTTCCGATATAAAACGCCAACAAACCAAAAAATTTGTAATTTAATCATTATGAATGATAAGCTGAAGACTAATAGGAATTTGAAAAACCTTATGAGTTTTCAAATAAACTATACAAATATTCGACGAAAAACACTAACATAATATTCTAACAAATAATTGTTCCAAATTGTGAATATTCTTTGAAATATAATGATTGTTGTTAAAAAAATCCCATTTTCGGTGAAAAGCTCCAACATATATTCTAAAATTGCTCAAAAATTTAAATCTACTTGCAAATGTTTGGAAAGAGCTTCTAAACCTTGTTTCAATTTTTGTTTGAAAATAACAATTTTTTATGTAAAAAAGCAACGCAACCTAAAACCATTCAAAACTCATAAGTTTTCTTTAAAATGTAATGATTTTTGAACATAAATGTATAAATTTCCGACAAAAAACACTAACACAATCTAAAGTTCAATCTAAAGTTGTTGAAAAATTGTAAATATTCTTCGATATCTAATAATTGCTTAACTGAGTATTGCAAATACCACTAATTCCCGACGGAAAAGACTCATATAACAGCAGAAAATAGTTCAGAATTGTAAATCTCCTTCGATGTCCTATGATTTTTGTTTGAAAAGAAACAATTTCAGGACAAATACCCCCAGATAACCAAAACTTACTCAAAACTGTAAATATTCTTTCAAATTTAATCATTTATTATTTTATGATATTATATTGCCAACGGCCATACCACGCTGAAGAAACCAGTTCTCGTCAGATCACTGAAGTTAAGCAGAGTTGGACGCGGTTAGTACTTGGATGGGTGACCATTCAAGAATACTGACATGAGTGCTGTTGGCACATCGTGGGTGTGGTGAGCCCACACTTGTAGTTATTTATAACTACAAGAAAAACCTAGAAACACTACCCGAATCGGGTAGTGTCACGCCTACCCTGAAA
>CAKNYM010053149.1:530182-547101 GCA_932195095.1 Andricus curvator | reverse complement strand
AAGAGTCAACCTCTCAGTTTGGTTGTGTCTCTCTGTCTCGCCGTCTCATATAGTTTTTTTTTTTATTTATATATATATATATATATATATGTACAGATATATATATATTTAATAACCGATTCCCTGTAAAAACGATAACATAATCTGAAACAGTTCAAAAAATGAAAACCTTGTTCGGACAATAAATGATTTTTTATTCAAAATACCAATTCTGGGTGTAAAACCCTAACGTGACCTAAAATTGTTAAAAAATTATAAACTTTTAAAATGTAATGATTTTAACTTAGAAATGTCATTTTCCGGTAAAAAACGCTAATAAAACCAAAAAACGTAAATTGTTGGAAAATCTTTGAAATCTAATAATTTTTCATTAAAGAACTCCCATTTCCTGTGTAAAACGCTACCATAGGCTATAATTGTTGAAACTTGGGAATTTTTACGATGATTTTTTTTTATAAATTCTAATTCCCGGTAAAAAAAAACTAACAGAACCTAAAATTTTAAGTCTTTTTCGAAACCTAAGCGTTCATAATGAAGAAATATTTGAAATCATAATTATTTATCAAAATGCTGTTATTTGCATATTTGTATTTTCTATTTTGCTGGAGGTAAAAGTCGTATTAGTCGTAGTGGTCATTCAATTTTAATTTACAAAAGCTCATTATATTCCTTGAAAGGTTCCTTACAATTCTATTCGTCACTTGTTTCCTCAATATTATTTTGCAAATTGTTTAACTGAAAAAATGACAAACCAAAGATAATTGCACGTATTATTTATAAATAAAATAATTTAAATAAGAAGGTGAAAAATAGAATTGTAAAGAACTCTTTTTTAAATAGCTTTTTAAAATTAAAATTGAATGAAAACCAAGACTGGCTTAAAGTGAATGAAAAAACACAAATCTGCAAATAATTACATTTAAAGAAACAATTATGAACTCAATTTTTTTATTATTTACGTTTGGCTTTCTCTACTAAAATTTATTGCAATAATCAATAAGCCTTTTTTCAATTTTGTAAGTCAAGTTGGAGATAAAGTAATTTTAAACTTGAATATTTGAAATTGTAAATCTTTTTTTAAACCTAATTTTTTTTTTTTAAATAACCGATTTCCGGTCAAAAATGTTTCATAACCTAAATGTGTTCTGGAATTGTAAACCTTCTGGCTCTATTTTCATTTATGAAAGTTTTTACATTTCTTTGCAGGTGCACTTTACTTTTTCAGCATGAATAAATTTTCAGATCACGAAAAAAAATTTTAAATAGTTTGAAGTGCGTCTTTAATTTATTCTGAACATATGATTTTCTCACAGATGGCAAACAAAAATATATAGAAATTCGCATATCTGAAGTGTTTGAGAATATTATTTAGATTATCACATAAGACCGATATTAAATTTGTTTTTCAAAATTCTGCAATTAAAAAACATTGAGTCTTCTTATAGAAGCTCAGATATTTCTGCTCAGAGCATAACTATGAAATTAAGTATTATTTAATTATTGCCCCCGGGCTTTTGGAATTAACTTACGATTTTAAATGGGAAAAGCTCGATTTTCAAAAAAATGGAAAAAATAAGTACTTGTTATAAACTTTTTGTGAATCGAAGGATAGTCACCTCTCAAGGAGTGTCCAAAGAATAATTTCCACCCAATAACTTTTCATTCGACACCCCCAATCCCCTTTTATTGTGCATGAATTATTTTTAATCGATAGGTGACGGGTTTTTCAGTATTTTGAAATAATTGTAAATTATGTGAACAATTCTTATTTGTGCAAACAGTTCTTTTCTCCTGTATATCCTACAAAGCTATTATCTTTCGGGATGAATTATACAAACTTGATGAATGTTAAGAGTAGTACTTCTTGTTTGAATTATGTGGTAATTCTTCAAAGAATTTTTATTTATTGAAACAATTTTTTCTCCCTAAATCGTAAAAAGTTATTATTTTCTGGGATCAACGACATCATTATAGAATGTTGAGCGTAACATATTATTAAAGGATATTTGGTAATTATTCAAACCATTTTTATTTGTTGAAACAACTTTCTTCTCCTGTAGAGCGTGAAAAATTATTATTTTCTAGAATTAATGACAAAATTAATGTATTTTGGGAGTAATATTCTTTCTAAAGGATATTCAACATTTTTTTAAACAATTTAATTTGTTTTACAAATTTTGATTTGTTTAAACAATTTTTTATCTGTAAATCTTGAAAAGTTATTATTTGCTGCAATTATTAAGGCACAATTGACGAATTTGAAGAGTAATGATTTTTCGTTCAAGATATTTTGCAATTATTTAAACAATTGATAATCATACACTTGCTTCTTTTCATAGGGAAGGTAGAGAAAACTCTAGTTTTTTCGAATCTCTCACACTATGTCGCCTTCTATTCAGTATTTCCTTATCTTAGAACGTATACCATATATTTTTTAAACAATAGCTATTTGTTCAAGACACTAATGGAAACTGTGAATTCAAAATAATTTGCATGTAGATCTTGCTTAAGGTATATAAATGAAACAGAACAGAGAAGTAATTTTAAGAAAAAAAAGGACTATAATCTTTTCAGATCAATTTGATTTTATTATTTAAACAATATAGGGTATATGTTCTAAGATAAGAAAATACTGAATTATAAGTAAAAGATTCGAGAAAACTAGATTTTTCTCCACTTTTCCTATGAAAAGGCGCAAGTGAAAAATTGTTAAAAAAAATTCAAATTGTTTAAAAAATTGCTAAATATCCCTTAGAAAAAAATATTACTCTCAACATCCGTTAATCAGAAAATAATAACTTTTTTGCTTTACAGGGGGAAAAAATAATTAAAACAAATAAAAGTTGTTTAAACTTTTTGAAATTATTCGAAAAATACCTGGAAATTTGTCACTAATCGATTAAAAATAATTCATCTTGAAAAAATTCCAAAAAATAACGTCTTTAGCATGAATTTGACAGAAAACTGCTATTTTGCATTTTTTGGGGCATGTTTCGGGCACAATAAAAGGGACTTGGGGGTGTTAAAATTAAAAGTTATTGTGTGTAAATCATTCCTTGAATACTTCTCAAGAGGTGACTCTACTTTAATTCACAAAAAGTTTATAACTAGTACTACTTTTTTCTATTTTTTTCTTGAAAATCGAGCTTTTTCCATTTGAAACCCCGTGTTTATTTCAAAAGCCCGGGGCACGGGTTTAAGTTGAAAAAAATTACGGAATTTCTTTTTCTGGAAAACAAACCAATTGGGGGTGAGGGTTTATCACCAAAAATTGAAAGTCGAATTTTTGCAGGTATAAATTTGCACCACCCTATTCAGGATATTTTATATACTTCCGTTAATTTCAAGATACTTCAGGAAATTTCAAGGTACTTGAAGATATTTATGGTATTTCAAAATATTTCACGTACTTCAGGATATTTCAGAGTTTTCGAATATTTCAAGGTACTTCAAGATATTTCATGTTACTTAAAAATATTTCAAGGTGCTTGAAGAAAAAAAAGATAAAAAAAAAATCACAATGTGATTCAGGATATTTGAGGTGCTTTTAGTGTATTTTAATATATTGTAGGATATTCCAATGTACTTCATGGCATTCCAATATACTTCATGGTCATCAGTGTACATATTTGGTCATCCTCTTTGGTCAAATATTAAACTTTTTTGTTGATAATTCGTCTTGTTGGCTTGAAAATTCAACAATATGATTGCTTTTTTTTTCTTTCCTGACTAAAAAATTTGTTATGTTCGAAAATTCATCTATTTCGTTGAAAATCTATCCTTTTGGTTTGGAAATTTCTTGTTTTTTTTTTCTTATTAGAAATTTCATCTCTATGATTAAAAATATAATTATCTATTTAAAAATTAAACAGTTTTGGTTGGAAATTAACTATTTTGTTGAAAATTCATTTTTTCAGTTGAAGATTCATCAATTTAGTTCAAAATGCATTGCTGAAAAATTTAACTATTTTACTGAAAATTCGTTTCCTTTTGGTTGAATTATATATTTGGACCACCCTATTCAGGATATTTTATATACTTCCGTATATTCCAAGATACTTCAGGAAACTTCAAGATACTTGAAGATATTTCAGGTATTTCAAAATATTTCATGAACCGCAGGATATTTCACGTTTTTTCAAATATTTTAACGTACTTCAAGATATTTCAAGTTACTTCAAAATAATTCAAGAAATTGCCATGTGATTCAGGATATGCGTAAGTATTATTTTGTTGGTCTTACGGTCTTCATTAAAGTAAAAGAAATAACAAGCGAAATTACTAAAGAGTTCGTTTATTAATCATGCTGCCGTTTCGGCTATCACTGCGTGCCTTTTTCAAAGAATCTAAATAAATAATATATAAATAACAACAGTTTTAACATTTTCAAAAACAAAAACATTTATAAGTAAAAGTATCAAAAATACCTGTGATTAGTATCTTGCAAGAAACAAGAGTTTTTCAATTTTGGAGTCAACAACATGTCGATAGTTTATGGTCAAATTTAAAGATAATTCTAAAATGTGACGCCAATTTAAAAAACAATTATATAACATCGTATCGTAGAAAAAAAACCTCAAAACTTAAAAAGGCCTTTTTAGGTAGAGACCACATCTTAAATTAGAAAAAAAAATCTTTATAATGTTTTGAGACAAACGACGACCATATGACAAAGTAGACCAGAGAAAAACATTAAGGCGGTAAATTCATTAATACAGAATAAAGGCGTCATTTAAATGAATCACAAATGAGGAAAGCACGCCAAAGCAACTGGGTTTTGAATTGGTCTTTGATTATTTTATAATACTTTGATATATTTTGTTGACTTTCAGAATTTTAATATTGTTTGAATCAAAATCAAAGTGATGGTTTAAGTTCCAGCAATGTTGTGATAGACCTGTATTCAAATTTCCAACTCTACAATCTCTTTAAAGTTCCGAAACTCTTGTTTTTAATGTTCTACCTGTTTCACCAATATCCACTTTTTCACAACAATTACATTTAATGAGATGAATAATTCCAGACAAATTATCGCTGTTATCAATATCTTTTTGATTGAGTAAACATTTTTAAAGAGTGTTTTGATTGCTAAAATAAACATTTATGTTAAATTTTTTTAACGATTTTCTCAACCTTTCCGAGAGTCCTTGAACATAAGGTAACAAAATAATACTTACGCATAATTACATTGACGGTCGCATAAAGGCTTGATTTGATTCTTGTCAAATCTGATTGTTAATTTGATTCAGGATATTTGAGGTGCTTTAGTATATTTTAATATATTTCAGGATATTTCAATGTACTTCATGGCATCTCAATGTGCTTCAGAAAATTTCAATATACTTCGGGGTATTTCATGTACACCATGGCATTTAATGTGCTTTGAAATATTTCTAGGTGTTTGAAGATATTTCCATATTTTTCAGGATATTTACGCACTTCAGGATATTTCACGTACTTCCGAATATTTCAAAGTATTTCAGGAAATCTCAAGGTACTTACTACTTAAAGATATTTAAAGGTATTACAAAATATTAAATTATATTTCAGGATATTTCACATACCTTAGAATATTTCACATATTTTAAGAGTTTTCAGCTCCTTGGTACATACTTAACTTATTCAAATTCATTTTTTCATTACCTTTACTAGTGTTTCCTTATTGAAGCCTTTTTTCTCTCAAATCGACTTTCTTTCATAGTGAAAACATTTCAAACCCACATTTCCTACTAAATTGACAATAGCGAACGAAAGCAGATCCTAATTGCGTATCAGACCACGAAGCATGCGAGCAAAGTATTGTAACGTTTTTCAAGGAAAGTGATAAAGAAAGAACAGCATGATGAGGGTCGTTTTGGGTTTATGTGTGAATGTGTGAGTGTGGGTTTGATAAAAGGGGTTGGGGGTGAAGGAAGGTAAAGCTGGATGGTGATAATGCACGCGTACGTTACGTGTGTTACTATATAGTAGGTGTATACTGAGGAGACATACAATTCTAAGGGTGAAAGCTTACCATACTGAGAATGAACTCTACGAGAGGGTTAGGGGCTAGGGGTTAGGGGGTGGTTTTGAGATGGCTAGGGGGAGGACGTTAGAGTTCTTACATTCAGAGAGGGTGAGAAAGAAAATACACACGCGAGGTACGAGTCACGCACGTGGAAACGCCACAGGCATGCACGCATCCACCATAGCGAATTAAGGATATACGGGACTCGAGCTTTTATGTACGTGTATGTCGTGCTGATTATTATACACCACGTGCGCCTTAATTCTAATCAGTGTCATTTATAATTCGTATGGACGTGAACCAAATCGATGGGTCCAGGATTGTTGATGACGAATTTTTCACTGTCGTATGTCAGCAATTTTTTAGAATGTTTAGGGTTTCGTAGCACCAGGCAGAAGCCTTTATATTTTCGGTCTATTTTCGGTTTCCGTCGGGGAAATTATGAGAGGGGAAGTAGGGGAAATGAGGGAAGGAAAAGCAAGGGATGTAAGGGGCGGGAGAGTAGGGGAAATAAGGAAGGGAAATCAAGGGAAGTGAGGGGAGGGAAAGGAGAGGAAATGATTGGAAGTGATAGTGGGTAGTGAGGGGAAGTGAGGGCTGGGGAAAGGATGTCGGGGAAGGGAATGTTAACTGGGGAAAGTAGGAGAGGCGGAAGTTAGAAGAGTGGGAGTTCGGAGAGGGAGAAGTAGAAGAGGAAAAGGTTAGGGAAAGGAGGAAAGCGAAGGATTAAGTGAGGGTAGGGGAAGTAGGGAAATGTAAACAGCTGTTTGTCAGCGCAAATCTAGTAATGTCATCAGTTCTTCAGGGTCCTCAAAGTGTACAATGAAATAGTAGATTGTACAACAAGCGGGTTGGTAATCGACGTATCCCGCTCGTTGTACACGATGCTTCCCCCAATCACCGCGCCGGAACGAACGAGCATGTTTGTTCAGAAGAATCTAAGTTGCGATGCGCAGTTTTATGGAGAAGGGGTAGATTGGGGATGCGCATAGCATTACTTAGTTCTCTAGAGGACTAAATGCCACATTACTTCGCTGTGACGTCACCAATCAAGTAAAGACCAACTTACAAGGAGAGGACGCGAGATGGACATCGCCGATTCGACTGGGGCTTTACAGGATGAAAGTATATCAAAATCCATTAGGGCTGTATTTTTTCTTCCGATATATTGGGCCTTAGTTTCCGAGATATCGAGGTGTGAGTATTTGCGCTCGAACGCTCGACTCGGCACTAATTTTGTGATTAGCGGAAAGTCCACAGGGTTTCTATATGGTTTCTATAGGGTTTTCTTACGTAGATTGCGAATATTAAAACGAAAATAACCCATTACGTCAAATTTTTGAAAAAACGGGGTTGAAAAGTACAAACAAAAACAAAAAATCATTTTTGTCCCTTCTTGGAAAAGTTGTTAAACACTATAGTCCGGCCGATAGTGACTATTTTTAAAGTGAATCATGCAAATCATGTCACAAGCAATTTTGCAAGACACGGAAATATGTTAAAAACCCAAATTGTTCATCTCAAAAATATCTATGAATTTATATTATATATTTTTTTTTCTTCGAAAAACAATAAATAAACTTGGTTTTCTACTCTTATTGATTATTATTTGTGAATATTCAACATTATAAAAAATAATTCTATTAAAAGGCATTAGATAATAAATCAAACTATAAGATACGAAAAAATGTTTGAGGACAAAATGATTTACCTTCGAAAGATCTACGAGTTTCCTTTAGACCATTTTTCAATAGAAGGCATACTTGTTTTAATTGTAAAAAAGAACATTAAAACTCATCAATTATGAGAATATGCCCGCACAGTGGGTAGAATTTCTTTAACAAGAAAATGTCCCAAAAGAAGCTACAGAAATATTTTCAGCTCCTTTATTTAAAATTTCTTTTTTAAATAAATTTTTACGCAAAGTTGATCAATGTTTTTTTCTAAGTAAATCATGTATGTATGTATGCATACCATTAAGCCATTTCCCTTTCAGGGTAGGCGTGACACTACCCGATTCGGGTAGTGTTTCTAGGTGGATAGTTTTCTTGTAGTTATAAATAACTACAAGTGTGGGCTCACCACACCCACGATGTGCCAACAGCACACAGTATTCTCGAATGGTCACCCATCCAAGTACTAACCGCGTCCAACGCTGCTTAACTTCAGTGATCTGACGAGAACTGGGTTTTTCAGTGTGGTAACTTCTTTATAATTATCACCTTATTTCAGTTCACAGATATTGATTTCATTGATCAATATACACTTAAATTGAATCGGGCTTCATATTTATCACTTTCATTTAGCAAGTGTAACATAAGTTCAGATAAATTTTCTTTAATAGTGCCTAGGTACAAAAAATCCATTATCTCGATTGCATCTTCCCCTAAAAACATTCACCAGCGTGACAAAAATATTTTTTAAATGCCTCCGTTTCTGATACGAAATTCGCTAGGAAAGAAGAAAATGAATAATATAAATTCAATTACCAATGACTTTTAACAAAAAATGTATCCAGAAAGTAACTGTTGTTAAAAATAATTGTTGCTTCCTCATAGAGGAAGCTTTGTAATGGTAACGTTTTCAAAAAATTTGAAATTCATTTAATTAAACCTTCCTCAATTTAAAAATGTCTTATAAAATGTTCTAAGTAATTGTCCAGGTGTGTGTGTGTGTGTGTGTGTGTGTGTGTGTGTGTGTGAGGATGTGTGTGTGCGGATGTCACACTTTTAGTGAACACGATAACTTGAAAACGGTTGCCGATAAATTGATGTATTTTGGAGGGCTTATTTTCACCACTAATATCTTGAAACTGACCGAAGGATTTCTGAAAATATTGATTGAATTCTTTTTTAGCACTCGATAATATTTTAAAAATCGGTCTTTTATAGTAAACCTTTTTTCATTAACATAATTAAAAGTTGATGCAACAACAGAAAAGATTTGTTTATTTGAGACAAATCAATTGACCTATAATATTCATACATTTTATTGAAGAGTAAGGAAGCTTTGGTAACGCATAATATTTGAAAATACGGTTTTTTATAGTAAAACTTCTTTCTTCAACATAATTCAAAGTTGATGCAAGAATATAAAAGATTCCTTGTTTCGAGACGAATCGATTGACCTATAATATTAATACATTTTAATAAAGAGTAGGGAAGCTATGGTAATTTATATGTTTTTAAAATCGATTTTTATAGTAAAAAGTTTCTCAATCTCATAATTTAAAGTTGAAGCGAGAATAGAAAAGTTGCGTTGATTCAAGACGAATCGATTGACCTATAACATTGATACATTTATTGAAGAGTAAAGAAGCTATGGTAATGCATAATATTCGAAAACACGGTTTTTTATAGGAAAACTTTTTTCACTATCATAATTAAAAATTGATGCAAAAACAGAAAAGATTCCTCGATTCTAAGCAAATCGATTGATCTATAATATGAATACACTTTATTGAAGATTAAGGAAGTTATGCTCATTTATAATATTTGAATCATCCGTTGCAAACAGAAAAACTGTTCTCATCGCCATAATTCAAAGTTGGTGCATCAATAGAAAAGACTTTTTGATCATAAATTTTCAAATAGAATAATTCTGACAATTTTTGTAAAGAAATCATAAAGCTGGGAAAGGGATAAGGTGCAACAGAACTTTTCTCTTCCCTTTTCCAGTTCGAAAAATTATCACTTCGAATACAAAATTTGATTTGTCTTTGTATTTAAAAAATTATTTGTATTATTTTGTAATTCTGTATTTTTGGTAAATTTCTATTTTTAAATTGATCAAAATGAAGACTTTGGTTTGTCTATTATTGAAAAAAATAACTAATGCTTTCTCTATGTTTTATAGATCTTTTTCACGTGAATAATTTTATTTTCAAACGTTTTGTCGTATCTTGCATAGTTTAGCCGTCAAATTGAATTTTTTTATTTTCATTTTGGTTTAAAATTCAACTACTTGTTGAAAGTTGAACTACTATGTTAATTCATAAGATAGGGAATTTTGTAAAGAATTATAATTACGACTTGAAGAAAAGAAAATTCTGCAAAAAATTAGAATTTTCAGTAGAATTTCCGTTAATAATTATAATTCTCATTTTAGGTTCAAGGTGAAGAATTATCATCTGACTTGGAACGGGGAATTTTTGACATGGAACGGGAATTTTGGAAAAAAATTTTCATTCTAATTCAGAAGAAGGGAATTTTTCTAATTAATTTATTTGGGACTTGGTATATAGGGAATTGCCGTAAAGTATTATAATTTTCACTCTGGAACTGGAAATTTCGTAAAGAATTATAATTTTGTCTTGAAACCGGTAATTTTTAACGTAAGACGGAAAATTTTGAATAATAACGTCGATTCCGATTTCTAAAAAAGGCATTTACAGGAACAATTTCTGTTTCAAGTGAAAATTCGTCAGATTGAAGAAATTTCATGTTCCAAATCAGAATTTGTTTAAATTTAAAAATTATTTTTTGTTAAAATAAAAATTCAATAGAATTTAAAACTTCCATCCTTCACGTATTAGAAAATGTTAGTTACTTTATTTCTGTATTATAATATGGAATGCTGTGAATGAATGTAATTTTGAGTCGGAACAGGGAATTTCCGTAAAGAATGATAAGTTTCATTTTCGAACAGGGAATTTTCATAAGGAATTATAATTTGTCTTGGGAAAGTGAATTTTTTATATGAAACGGAAAAATAATTTTAATTGTGATTTATAAGAACAGAATTTAAAAAAAAATCCCTTTTCAAATTGAGAATTATAATTCCTTTTCAAAATTCCCTGCTTCAAATCAGCAATCATTCAAATCCTTTTGAATATTTATAAATCATTTAAAATCTTGCAAAATAGTTTAAAATTATTCAAATCTTCTGAACTCTTTCAAACTGACCCGGAGAAAACCGGGAAATGACCAGAAATTTAAAATCATAATATGTCGCGTCGGCAGATACCCTATAATTAAAGTGCTCTGGAGATGTTGCAAGGGTAGATAAAAGAATTGAAGTTGTGGATAAAAAGAAGGGAAGACATTTTTGAAAAAGTTAACATTTTCAAAATTTCTGGTTTAACCATAGATGAAAGAACATGTAACCATAAAAAGGTTAGAGATGATTGTTGGACAAAGTTCTTCATACCAAGAGCTCTTCGAATTTTTTTAGCATGATTTTTTTAAAGGGGCAAAGAATGAGCAAAACTTTTGAAAAGCTTAGAAATTAAATTTTTTGTGTGGATTAAGACAATCACCAAATTCAGAAAGATTTTTTTTCTTCAAAATATCATGATCATGAACAAGCAACTAACTTTTAGCAAAATCAATGACAATTTCACTAAAGCGGCTTGTTTTGAAAGTTTATAATTAGATCTTCAAATTTAAAAGCATTGAAATTGAATTGCTTTGAATTTAATGTTCATGGGTAAAGGGCTAATTAGAATAGAAGGTTCTTAACCATAACCACGTTGAATTTAGAAATGTTTATAACCTTGGATATTGTCTTATGTAAGCTCACCCAACTCTGGTCCAGACATTGATAACACAGTGTTCTTCATGTGAATTTATTTCCTTTTCTACTTGAAATTACCTGCGTAATTTCTTCAAAAACAGTCTGTTACGATAACCATCCCTTGTTTGATAAATGAATTTTTTTTTGGTATGAAGATTTTTTTCCAATAATCATCTCTAACCTTTTTATAATTATATGGTCGTGTATCAAAATGTTAAACCAGAAAATTTTAGCTTTTTCAAAAATTTGTTCGCTTCAAAAGATTTCTAAATATTTCAAAGGAGTTATAAGATTTCTGACTTGAAACGGGATTTATTTACAACATTTTCTATCATAATTCGGATTTATAGTATCTCCCTTTTCAAAAATTTGGAAGAAGGAAGTTTCAAATTGTCACGAATTCTAACTTGGAACAGATATTTTTTTCTACTCTCTTTTTCTGAATCAGAATTGAAATTCTTTTCCAAAATTTCCGTTTCATGTATTATATTTATTTACAACATTTTATATTATGATACAGAAATATATTAACTACCTTGATCTAATATGTGAGAGATGGAAGTTTCAAAATCGGTTGAATTTTTATTTCAAAAAAGAAAGAATTTTTAAATTTGAACAAATTCTGATTTGGAACATGGAATTTCTTTAATCTGACGAATTCTAATTCGAAACAGGGTATGTTTTTGTGAATGTTCTTTTTAGAAATCATAATTAAAATTATTATCCAAATTTTCCTGTCTTAAGTCAAAAATTACCTGTTCCAAAACAAAATTATAATTCTTTACAAAATTTCCAGTTCCAAAGTCAAAATGATAATTCTTTACAAAATTTCTTATTCAAAAGTCAAAGTTATAATTTTTTAAGTAGCATCCGTTCCTACACAAATATATTGTACACATAATATATTGTACAAATATTTTTCACGAAGAATTTAATCCTGTTATATTTTTCCTACGCAAAATATTTTCTACACAGAATATATCCTACACAGAAATAAAGAGTAATTATTTTATATAAATAACATTAGGCGACCGATGCTATAAATATGACAAGAAACTTTTGCAAAGCCACAAAAGTTATTTGTTAGTAATTATTTTATTCTGAAAATATTCTCAAAATATTGTCCCAACGCAGAATTATAATTCTTTTAGAAAATTCCCTGTTGCAAGTCAGAATTAGAGTAATAAAATGTACGAAACCATTTTTTTTAAAATATTAGTACTTTTTAGAGAAAAATTCGGGTCATTGAATCACATTCTCGATCAATTACCGGTTTTCCCGATTTCCCGGTCAGTTGTTTTTTTCCTACTGAATTTTATCAGTGATTTAAGTTCTTAATATTTCTTAAGAATTATCAAAGTAGTTCAACTTTGAACAACCAGTTGAATTTTAAACCTACCGTCTGTCCTATTTTTGTTTGGCTTATTATTTTTAAACTAATAAAGATATCTTCTTAAAATTTTGTGAAAGTTTTATATTTCAAAACCCTGTTCTTAATAAGGTTAAACATTTAAAATTTAAAATTATAAAAGGGCATTATTTAAAACAAACACAAACTTCAATGAGCTAGACCGACGCATTGTGGGGCAAAAAAAGTTTTTTGACAAATCAATTTCAAGGCTACACTAATTATTCGGTTAAGACGTTTTTACTTAAATGAAAGAGTTACATAAAAATAAATAAATGTAATAAAAGATTTTTTTGACATTTTTGATAAAAAATGTAGGTAATTTTTTATTTAACAACAAAATTATTTCTTTTTAACTTTTCATAAGTATCATATTTAAAAAAAAATTTTGTGGATATATCAAACAAGGTCTCATATCTGTTCTAAGACTATCTAGAAATAATTTCCCGTGAGTGACAGTAACTGAAAAAAATGTTTTATTACGTTATAAACAAATTAATAAACAAAAGCTTTTTTTTGGGATTGGCAAAATTTAGCTCATTCAAATCCAGAGTTTTAGTGTAAAATGTAAGAGAAATTAATATTTCATAACGATTATTTAAAAATAGATGCTAGTTGACAATTGTTTAAACCATTCTTATAAACAAATTCATAATTTGAATCTCTTTGAACGAACAGGCTAAATTTGTTTGAGAAATCAACTAAGAATGTATTTCCTATGACTCTCTGTTGACATTTTACAAATTTAAAAGAACGATTCATAATTTAAACAATTTTTATTAACAAATTCAGAGTTTGGCTATTTTTCAACGAATAGGCTCAATTTTTCAAAGAAATCAAATAAAAATGTCTTTGCGATGACTTTTCGCTATGATACTCTACAAATTGATAACAAATATCAATAATAGAAATTTTTTTATAAAAAAAACATTAGTATCATAGCAAAAAGTCACCGCAAACACATTCTTAATCAATTCCGTGAACAAAAATTATGCCTATTCGTTGAAAAATAACCAAACCCTGAATTTGTTTTTGAAAAACTTGTAAAATAATTATTAGTTCCTATAAATGTTCCAAATATAAGGAATCATAGGAAAGACACCTTTAATTGATTTCGTAAATAAACATTGAGTTTACTCATTGAAAAATAGCTGAACTCTAAATTTTTTCAAGAACATTGTTTAAGTGATCAACAATTTTTGTGAATTTGGAAAGTATCATAGCGAAAAGTCATCGAAAAGACACTCTTAGTTGATTTCATAAAAAATTGAGCCTGTCCGTTGAAAAATATCTAAACTGTGAACTGGTTTATCAAAATTGTTTAAACAATTGCCAAATAGCATATATTTTTAGTTAATTGTTATGAAGCATTAATTTAGCCCACATTTGCTACTAAAACTCTGGATTTGAATGAGCGAAACAGTACCAATCCCCAAAAATTACTTCTGCTAATTAATTTCTTTATAACATAATTAACTATTTTTTTAAATCGTTGTCACCCACTGAAAATTATTCCTTAAAAGTTTTGGCACGGAAATATGAATTAGACAACGGATAAATAATTTCAATTTCGTTGTTAGAAAAAAATTAACCACATTTTGATCAAAAATCTAAACACACAAATCTTTTAGAAATTTAAAAATCTTTTATTAAAAAAAACGTCCAAATCAAATAAATTGTGTAGGGTGAAAATTGTTTTGTCCACAGAAATTTTGTTTCCACTGTGCGACTGAGCGACTGTGATATTTTTTACAATATCTTATAATTTTTCGAAACTACCGATAGATAAATTATTTTTTCTAATAATATAAGATAGGGGATTTTAATTTCGGTTGTCGAATAACTTCCGCATCCCCCTGAATTATTAATAAAATAATTAATGTATTGGTCTGTTATTTTGGAAAATGATGAAAGATCTAAGGATCGTTTATTTTTATTAAAGATCAGGAGAATTATTTTAATTTTCATCTTCCTTTTATTTGAAGTAACCATTACCCAGTACCCTGTGCCTTGAGGTCTAAGATCAACACGGGCTACAAACATCTTAAAATTCTTATCTCCATTAAAATGTTGTTGGGGTGACAGGTAACCATATTCTATATAAAATCCATAAACTCTCATATCTAGACCATTTTATTTAGAACCATTTTTCACATTGACTCTTCCAAGCTTTTTCATTCGTTTCTCTAGCCCTTTCCAATTCTTTCATTCACTCCTCACGTAATCCATCCTTTTCTAAAATCTGTACCACATTCTCTTGTCAGCTTCCTTTATCTTCAACTCCTCTTACATCTTTCCCATACATGCTCCAATCTTTCCTCTTCCCATTCACAGATTTTGTGCTTTCTGTTCTCTTTCTTCTCCCGATATATACCTTTCCTTACCTCGTTTAGCAATCTCAATCTTGCATTTCTTGTATATCTAGTCTCTCCTCATTTTTTTTCTAAACACTTTGGTAATTCTTCTTTTTTATGATCTTATACCATTTATTATATTTTTATTCCTCAATCGCCCTCCATCTTTCTATCAATTGTTATTCGCTGTCTCTTTTTTTTTCCATTTCCTTACATTTTACATGAACCCCCTCTCCTCTGTTCCTATTCCTAAAGAACTTTATTCTTTCTTCTTCCAATCTCGTTAATTCTATCGCCCTTCTTTTCCTTTCTTCTACCTCCTTGGTACACTTTTTCGAAAATCCCCCCCCCTCTCCTTCCCTTAATATCCCCTCAAGTTTCCATGTCCTCTTTTCCGCTCTCATACTTAATTTATCCCTTTGTGCTTCTTCTTTCACCATATATTCAGGCGTCCTTTAGTTTGCTCCTAGCGTTCTCTAATCTTTTTTTAACTTATTGTTTTTATTACCCAAATCTATTTCATTATCCCTGACCTTTTTTTAATCCTTTTTCTGACATTAGCTCTATGATCTCAATTTGTTAGGCAGGCATATCCCAAATATTCAAATTTTCTAACTTCTAACTTTATTCCCTCCCATCTCTCAGTCCATTCAAACCTCATTATCTTTGTCATTTCTACATTAAAATTCAACTTTCTCACATCTAAGTATTTCTCTAATCCTGTAATTAAGCCCACCATTCCTTATTATTCATCAGCACTATATCGTCCGTGAATGCCAGTGTATACATTTTTTCTTTTCCCATCATAACTCGTCCCTATTCTTAGCTTGACATTTCTTCGTCTAAATCTGAGATTAATATATTCAGTGCAAGTGGGCTCAGATGACAAGTTTATCTTACTCCTCTTACCAAGCAGAAACTATTTTCTACTTTCTCTGCTACATTTAACCCGCTTTTTGTTCCTCTGAAAATGTCCGATACTTTCTTTACTAACCCCTTTCTCATCCCCTTTTTCACTATAATTTTTTCTATCTCGACTCGATCCAAAGAATCAAACGCCACCTTTAAGTCCACGGACATTGCTATCATTCTCCATCTCTTCCTTTTAATCCTTTCATTTAATAGATGATTAAAAAAAAAATATTTTTTCCATCACCACCATTCCTTTGCCTAACACTGCCTGATTCGGTGGTGCTATCTGTCTTTCCTTAATTTCTTTCATTAACGGCTCTGATAATACAGTGACATATGTATAACTTATACCAAGTTGACATTAGCGTCACTACCTTATAATCTCTAACCTCCTCCCCTTTGTCTCTTTCACTATCGGTACTACATCTCCTTCCTTCTATAACTCTGGCTACCCATCTCCTCTCCATATACTATTGCACATTATTCATGCCCATTCCTTCAGCCCTTCCCACCTTTATTTCCAGATTTCATTTGGAATCTCATCTATACTAGATACCTTTCCATCTTCCGTTATTCTTAAAACCTTGCATATTTCTTCTCTTGCTATGTTTTTTCCCTTCTGTCTCTCCCTACCATCTTTTTCTCCTTTACTAAATTGCATTGATAATCTCATCTAAACCAGGTACCTTTCCATCTTTCATTATTCCTAAAACCTTGACTATTT
>CAKNYM010053149.1:489901-530172 GCA_932195095.1 Andricus curvator | reverse complement strand
GAATCTCATCTATACCAGGTACCTTTCCATCTTTCATTATTCCTAAAGCCTGGACTATTGCTTCTCTTGCTATGTCTTCTTCCTCGTATGCTTTTCTACCATCTTTTTTTCTATTCCTAAATTTCATTTTGAATCTCATCTATTCCAGGTTCCTTTCCATCTTTAATTATTTCTAAAACCTTGATTATTTCTTCTCTAGTTATGCCCTCTTCCTCGTCTCGTTCCCCACCACCTTTTTCTCCTTTCCTAACTTTCTTCTCTGCCTCTCCTAGCAAATCCATAACATCTTTTTTTCATTCTACCATCTCAATATCCTTGTTTACTTTTTTCCATCATTTTCTCACTCTGTTAAATATCTTCCAAACCTCTCCTTCCGTGTTAGCCTTCTCCATTAACATTTTTTTTTCTTACTTCCTTCTTATACTCTCGAACCAATAAAGAATTCCATCTTAAAATTTCCAATTTGCAGTGCTTGTAGATCTTGAATAAGATTGTCAAGGAATATCATCAAATTTCATTTTACTTCCCGGGACTTGAAAGGAACTTTATTATATTTCAATGAATTTTCAAAGAACTAATTCGCAAGAATAGAGGAATTTTAAAGGATTCCAAAGAGTTGAAGAGATTTTAAAATATTGCAAGGTATTTTCAAATATTTCGAAAAATTTCAAAAATCTTAGTGTATCTATTTAAAAAAAAATCAATAAAAGCAGAATTTTCCCGAAATTTTTGAAATTACTACTACCCACAAAATCAAATTTTTGAAAGTTTTTCGCGTTTTGTCCTATTTACTAAATACACCCTTAGATTTGGTGACCTACTTTTCTAGATTTGACGTCAGATTAAAGGGAAAGTAAAAATATCTAAAACCTTTATTGAATGGTTTTGATCTTCTAGATTGTAGTCAAAAATATAAACTAAGATGATTTGATCAAAGATTTGGGAATATTTTATAATCTTGTTTTATATTATATTTCATTAGTGCTTATTATGATGGCAATCGCTCTTTAAAATGCTTAGGATATTTTAGCTCACGGCTAGCTTGTTGAAAAATTTAGAAAAATGCATAACAAATATTAAATCATTAAAGATATATGCAACTAATGAAAAGAAAATATGGAAATCAAGTTATCGATGAATATTTTTTTACTGAATATATTTGGAAAAATTACGTAACATAGCAAAAAATGCCTTCTTGATGATTTTAAGAGCCAGCGAGCTTTATCGCTTCTAAATTGAGTCTACAGTTTTCGAGTTGAATGCGTTATAATATGAACCTTTCTGAAATAAATGCTTATAAAATGGAAACATACAAGCTTGGCACTTGTCATTTGCAAACCTCCTCGATGCTATTTTAGACACTCAATATAGAATAAATATGTGAATGTAAGTAATGATAATAATATGGAAATATGCATAGCGCTATTTAAACTTGCATTTGCGTCATTCTCTGTTGGAAGCGATCTACTAAGATAATTATCCTTTTAAGACAAAAGAGATATTTTGATCAAGCTACGAAACAAAATCTGCGCTCCAGATTCATTTAGGGTATTCAACTCTTACAATGTTGCACGTAATTCAATACGAATGAAACAATTAAAATTGAAATACTTACACAATTCAATTATTTTGGAAAATATATAATATAATTTTTTCAGTATCTTTTTTTTATACATGTATTTGTTTATGAATATTTAGGTCAATTTAAAATTATATTATTTACAACAATACCCTATGTCCCAATTATTTTCACTTTACTCGGTTAGGAAAAATATATATCCTTTAAAGAAAAGCTCAAGACAATATTTTCAATACATGTTTAACTTTAGAATTAATTTTTAAATTAAAAAAAGCTAATTTTTGTTTCTAATCATAATTTCATTATAGAGTATTATATACTTTTTAAAATATTTCAAATCGTCTGATTTAGGACTTTCATTTCCCCACATAAATTGATTAAGAATGAAAGACTATTGAATACCAGAATTCCAAGGACTTCAAAATTATGCAAAGAATTGAGAGGAATTCAGAAGAATTGAAGGAATTCGGGGATTTGAAGTATTTTGAGAATTTCAGGAATTTAGAATATTCAAGAAATTAAGTGAACTTAGAATATTTAAGGAATTTAGAAGATTTAGAGAATTCAAGGAATTTCAGGAATTCAGACTATTCAAGGAGTTCCTTTAATTCAGAATCTTCAAGGATATCAGAGAATTCGAAGAATTCAAGGAATTCAGAAATTTAGAACATTCAAGGTATTCAGGGAATTAAGGGACTTCAGGGATTTTAGAGCATTCAAGGAATTCTGGGAATACAAGGAATTTAAAGATTTTCAAGAATTCAAAATATTCCAAGAATTCAGGCGATTCCCTTGACGCGTTATTTTAAAGACTCTTAAATGCATTTTAAATACATGGATTTTTCCCTAAAACTTATAATATTTCAGTTCAATTATTTTAATTATTTTTATTTTAATATTTTGAGCAGGAAATTTTTTAAATATATATATATATATATATATATATGTATATACATAATTCTTTATCGAATTTCAAAGAATCGATTCAAGAAAATTGAAATGCTTCCTAGGATTTCAAGGATGTTCAAATATTCAAAGATTTGTTCTTTCTCAATTCTAATGATTCTGGACTATTTTAAGGTATTCGAAGGCATTTTCAATTGATTTTAATGGTTTGAAAGGAATTTCAAATTTTTTTAATAAATTCTCACATGTTAGAACTTTTTGAGAGATTCCAGGGATTAATTTAATTATTTTGAGGTATTCTGGTTTAAAAGGAGTTTCAAAATTTGTTAACAAGTTCTGACATGTTGGGGCTTTTTGAGAGTTTGCAGGGATGAATTTAATGGTTTTTATTGAACTTTATAATAATATTTCAATTCATTTTTCAAAGAATTTGCTTACAATAAATCAAAGACTTCACAGTATTTCAAGATTTTTTACATATCCAAAGGCATTTCAAATTTTTTTACATATCCGAAGGTATTTGCAAAAATTTTTAAAGCACTCAATATTTCCAACGTGTAACTTTAAAATGCGACGTACTTGTAATTGGACTCTTCGCATGTGGTCCTCCTTTGTCCTGAAAAATCAGTCTCGCTCTAGTGTTTCCAGGAGTCAGTGTTGTTTCCGAAGATAGGAAAGAAACCAAATTTAAAATTCTAAAGTTTGACTATTTTTCTTTAATCTGTGTTTCTGTATACAGACAATTTCATGAAAGACATATAACCGCGTAACTCAAGTGTAATTCGGAAATTGGACAGAAAATAGAAAAGCCTGAAGCCTATTTTAAAGGTGAGTCGTTTATGCCAATTTATATTAATTTTGTGTTAAAGTATAATTTTCAAAGCTAAAAACTTCAAATAATGATGAGATATCTTGATACAAATTTAGACTATTGCCCCTCATGTAATGATAGAACGGGGCGAGGGTGGGATTAATATCCAAAGGTACTTGAGGGTGGTTGAAAATTCGAAAATTAAACTGATGACGGTTCCCTTGAGACGTTATTTTCAAAGATTCTTAAATGCATTTTGAATACATGGATTTTTCCCTAAAACTTATAATATTGCAGTTCAATTATTATAATTATTTTAATTCTAATATTTCAAGCAGAAAATAATTATATATATATAATATATATATATATATATATATATATATATTATATTATATATATATATATATATATATTCGGTTTTGATTCCTTTGGAATAGAACCGAAGGGCCTATAACAAAGCCACCGAACGCGTCCTCGGGTTGCGGATAGAGGGTCCCTGTACCAAGGGTTTCTGCTGAATATGGTTACAATAATTAATAAGCAGTCGCGGACAATTGTCCAGGGATGGTCCCGAAGGAATAAATCCTAAGCGAAGGCGTAACAACCGTGCCGAAAGCTGAATGGCACCTGGGTTAGGTGTCTCAAACGGTGACTCTGGGATACCGGGCGACCTCTCAGAGTATCAGCCTTATCCTTGCACGCGGGGCTCTACAAGGATGGACTAACCCTTTCACTAGCTGCTCGTGGGAACAACAATGAAACCACTAAAACACCAAAATGTTGTAGATGCGGTTCAAGACAATCGAACGCGCAGAGCACCCGGCAATGGGTCGGCAAACAATGCCGTTCAGCCTAGAGTTCGGGGTGCTGAAAATAATTTAGATAGAAACACGACGACGAACCGGTGAAACGCCCACATTGAGTGGACGGATCGACTCAGGGATGACGTGCTCGACTGCTACGATGCCAGCATTATCCCTGTTCGCGGCTTTATGGCGCGTATGCACACTCTGTGGTGCCAGAAACACCCAGAGTTTCAGCAGGTTTCGCATCAGTCTTTGCGAAATCAAGCCGACTCCCTCCGGAAAAATGGATATGTACGCGGAGCGCTTCCCCAACCGCTGCTTTCTGCAAACGAAGATGAGGAAGCGACATTGAGACCAACCGCAGAAAACAGGCACCTTCTGAGAGATGATCGCAAATTCATTACTAGAAGGAACATTAACATGCAAGTTCCTCCTAAGCCCCAAGATCTGGCTGAAATGGATGCCTTCCTTCGTGGAGATATCTCGCAAGAGTCCGATCTCTGGACCATCAATTGCTCAGTTTATGGTGCTGCGAGAACTTTCGCTGATTCAAATCGAAGGCTGAAACCAACGATGGATCAAAAGACCAAAAGACGCTTGCATCAACTGAACAAGAAGATTGGATGGGCAAGACAGAATCCGTCCCGTGTTTAATGTTGATTGACTACATAACATCTGGTAGACCGTTTACGGAAAGGGTTCGAAAGTTAGCCCAAGGACTAAGGATCTTGAATCACACAATAAACAAGTCAAAGCTGCTGACAATCAGGCAGCATATTGTTGACAAAATACGGCTGTTATCTGATGCAAGGAGGAGAATACAGAAGAGGGAGAGATGGATCAGGGAGAATCAACAGTTTCTCGCTGACCCATCGCGCCTCTTCAGCGATCTACCTGTTTCTGTCAAAAATCCACCCAAGCCCAAGGAGGTAGAGACTTTTTGGAGAGAGGTGTACAAGATCCCGAAAACACTAGAGTTGAAATAAGATACTGAAAATATCATTCACTTCAAGGAGTTTTGCGACAACCTCATAAAATCTGAGGAGGAATGTCCATCAATCACTGCCGAAGAGGTGAAAAAAGCACTTAGAGGCACGAAGAACTTTTCCGCTTTTGGACCAGATTGTATCAAGAACTTTTGGTGGAAGAAGTTTACTTTTACACACCAACATTTGGCCCGCATATTCACCTCATATTTAAAGTCGGAGACGCCCATTCCGCAGTGTCTGGTGTTAGGACGCACTATACTCCTGCCAAAAAAAGGCAACTTGTCCAACCCAGAGAATTACAGGCCAATAACTTGTTTGAACACGCTGTATAAGATCTTTACAGCTGTCCTCAACAACAGGATTGTTCGACGAATGGAGCCTGTATGGCGAGAGATGTACGAACAACGTGGCTCGAAAAAAGGTGTAGCAGGCTGTCGAGAGAACCTGCTGATTGACAGGTGTGTCTGTGAACACGCTGCAGCCCATCAGCGCGTCCTGTCAATGGCCTGGGTTGACTACCGGAAAGCTTTCGATTCAACCTCTCATAGACTTATCATCTGTCTGTTGGAAAGCTTGAAGGTACATCCACACATAGTGAGATGCATAGAGAGATTGATGCGTCTTTGGAAAACTAGATTTACTATCTCATCTAGAAATTATCGTGTGACAACGAAGAACGTCACCTTCCAGAGGGGCGTCTTTCAAGGTGATACCATGAGCCCTTTGCTTTTTTGCATCACACTTTTGCCTCTATCTTTCGCACTACGAAATTCTCCTGGATACCTCTGTGGCGACACTAATCAGCGCGAGCATAAGGTCACTCATGTATTTTATATGGATGACCTGAAGATCTATGCCTCTGGTAGAAGCAAACTTCAAACTGCTATAAATATTGTCAAGAACTACACAGGAGAGATTGGGATGGACTTTGGATTGGACAAGTGTGCCAAAATTTATCTGAAGAAAGGAAAGATTACTGGCATTCCCAAGGACCCTGAGCTTGTGGATATAAGTGTTATCAGACATCTTAATACTGAAGAGACCTATACATACCTGGGCGTGCCTCAAAACCGCATTCAGGACGTAACATCAGTGAAGGAGTCTCTTCGAAGCAGATACAAGCATCTTCTTCGACAGATTTGGTCTTCCAATCTGTCGGCGTTGAAAAAGGTATCTGCGACTAACATGCTTGCCGTCCCGGTTCTACATACTCGTTTGGGGTAGTTCAATGGACGAAGAACGAGCTTAAGGCCCTTGATGTCATTACACGTAAGATCATGCATATGCATAAAAGCTTGCATATCAATTCGTCAGTTCCGCGATTTTATATTTCACGCCGTCAAGGCGGACGCGGACTTCTGAATCTCCAGTGTCTTCATAACCGGATTGCTCTAAGTTCCTGATCATCCGAAAGATGGTCAGGAACCACGAGATGATTGGCGAAGGAGCGTTCCTTTACATAGCCGCGGAGCAAGCGGCCGAGACCCTTGGCCTGAATTTTAACATCAGAAGTGAGGAAAGTGCATTACTTCATCTAGATGCTTCACTCCTAAAAACCAAAGTAAAGAAAGCACAGATTGAAAATTTTCACCAAGAGCTACTCGACAAGAAAATGCACGGAAACTTTCACAGAAATGTAGAAAAACAGTCCTTGTCGAAGGAGCAAACTTTTGCTTTCCTCAAATCATCAGGGCTTAATTCAGGTACAGAGGGTTTTATTTTTGCATGCCAGGACGGTGTCATTTCCACCTTCGCATACCGTGAGCGCTTTTTATGTCAAGAAGTTCCCAGTGATAGGTGCAGAGCGTGTCATGCACACGCTGAGTACCTAGAACACATACTATCAGGGTGTCCGACCCACGCGGGAACGACGTATATCTATAGACATAATGCGGCCCTAAGAGTGCTTTATTACCATCTTTGTCGCTCTTACGGTGTTGGCCGCGACCCTGCCCTGCCGAACGCTCCAAAGGAGATAGAGTCGATTGTTCGAAACAAGAAGTGCCAAATTTTCTGGAACTAAGATTTTCGGGCAGCAGTCTCCGTTGCGCACTCGAGGCCTGACATTGTTCTCCAAGACTTCGAGAAACGAACTATATTCGTGATCGAATTCTCAGCTCCGTCCGAATATAACATCACTGCAAAGGAGAAAGAAAAAGAGGAGAGGTATCAAGACCTTAAAAGAGAGCTACAACGACTATACCAAAAATATTCCGTACAAGTAATTGTCCTTGTGATAGGTGCTCTTGGAGGTGCGAAACTATCACTGGTTCGTAACCTTAAAGCCATACCCGCGTGCCAAAAATATGCCAACGCACTTGCGAGATGGATGCAGAAAGCTGTCATCCTTGGGTCGCTTCGTGTTCTCAAGACACACGAGGGTTTCGCCGGCATGTCTTTGTGATTTTGTCGTTGCCTATGACCACCCATCTCACGGTTGTGAGACGTGGCCATAGGTGTGATTTGTCGCGGTGCTACTGGGGGCTATTGACATTTTGTTGGATGGCAGTTGCTCTTAGTGGGACCCTGCGGTGGTTGTTTAACTTTATATATATATATATATATATAGTTATAGTTATATAAGTTTTTGGTTCCATGTCTACAGGTAGGCCGGGAATTGGCAGATGGGAATATATGAACTCCTATGTAATACAGTGCTGCTGAAGGCATAAAATACCAACCAATTGCGACTCTCTCAGTTCCATTTTGTGCCCCCCCCCCAGTAACCAAAGTTTGGTAGGACTGACGTTACAACTAGACTCTCCACCATACGACGAATCACTACTTAACTTGGACATGATTTCGAATCGCAAATTAAATTTCGCAGATGAAGGTGGTAGTTGGGTGTACAATCTAAACAAGGAATGATACAAAAAATAAAATAGCATCGGAATGGACTGAAACTTTGATGGACGAAATTCATACACACGATAAATATAAAGGTCAAGTTTCAGGCGATGAATGGAGACTGGGTGTTTGGAATGCTAGAGGGGTGGATGATCTTAAGGTAAGAGAGCTACGAGAAACTATGCACGTAAGGAAACCAGATATTTTATGTGTGCCTGAGACGAAGAAAAAGGGTTGCGAAAGTAGAACCATAGAAAAAGGGGTGTTAAGGGTGAATTTGAAATATGGTCAGGGGTAGATTGTGAATCACATGGTAGTCAAGGTGTCGGTGTGATTATGAATGAAAAAACAAGACAGCATCTCAGTGATCATGATTTTTTATCTCCCAGATTGTTGTGGGCTAGAATGAAGGTAGGAATCACAAGATTATTCATCATAGCGTGCTACGTCCCAGTTGATAGTGATCCGATAGAAGTCAAAGACGCCTTCTGGGACACTTTGAATTATACAATAAGTACTTGCGATCATGGTGAAAGAATCATTCTGCTAGGAGATATGATCGGATGGGTCGGCGCCCAACGTCATGGTACAGATACCGAAAGGGTGCTAGGAAATTTTGGGGATTCAAGAAAAAATTATAACGGGGAAAGATTAGTTAGCTTACGCTTAGAAAAGGGCCTATTTATTACAAATACTTGGTTTAGACATAAAATGATCCACATATACAACTGGCATAAAGGAAATAGCCACAGTATAATTGACTTCGTTATTACGGATAAAAGACTAAGAGAACTAGTAAAAGATACAAGAGTCATAAGGGGTTATGAATGCTATCGTGATCATTACCTTCTAGTCTACAAAATAAACTGAGGGCGGGGATGGAGAAGAAAGAGGACCAAAAAAACGAAACAAACGCGAATCAAGATTGAAAAATTACAGAAACCGGAAGTGCAAATAGATTCTCAGAAGCAGATAAATAAACGCATAGATCAGGCAACTTAAATGGCACTAAAAAATAATAAAAATGTAGGGGGGGGGGGGGTTATCAACCTTGTTCAGGGATGTCATTGTTAGGAGTGCGATTAAAGTATGTGGTACTGCGGTTTTAGGAAGAGCGTCTGATGATACATGGTGGAACGAAGAAATTTAGTCAGTGTCACTGAGATTAAAGATATAATTAAGAACTTAAAGAACGGGAAGGCTGCTGGTGTAGACAGTATGAGCGCTGAAATGATTAAATACGGTGGCGAGTACATACCTCACAGGTTATGCGAATTGATAAATTTATGTATCTAGATGGGAGTAGTCCCGGACGTTTGGAGAAAAGCGATTATCGTACCAATATACAAAAGGAAGGGAGATAAAAGCAGCTGCAATAATTACAGAGCTATCAGCTTGTTAAGTACCGTAATTAAAATATATTAAAAAATATTTATCTGCAGGGTAATGAAAATGATAGAAGGAAAGATCCAAAGTGGATTTATGCTAGAAAGATCATGTACGGATAAGATATTTAGCTTAAGACAGATCACAGAAAAAAGTTTGAGAGTATGAAAGAAAGTTTTCTGTGCGTTTGTTGACCAGTTTGAAAAATCACAAAAAGAAACTTGGCGACCGTCAATTTTATTTTCAAATAAATAACTTCCCCATTGTGTTGTTGGATGAGAAGGAAGTTTGTTGATCAATGTAGCTGATAAGCTTTGTTTGTTAATAATAATTTCAATTTCGATATTCTTTAAAGCGGCAGCAATATTCCAAAATTCATAGCTGAATTCTTCAAACTTTTCTAATTCTTCCACATTTGGTATCTTCTTAATTCTCGTCAAAAGTTCTTCAGCAATGTGATTTGCTTTTCTATTTTTCGCAGTAATTAACATCATCTCAAGTTTTGCTCTGGCTTCCCCAGCCAAACTCTTGTTTAGTTGCAGAACATTTTCTGCTGATGAATATCCAGACATATCGCTTGAAAGGTTGTATTGAAAATAAAATGCTGGCCATTGAAGATTTGATGAACCATCAAAATTACCAAGACTATTACCCACAGGCTGCCTGGCCAAGATGTGATGCGTTTCTTTAGAAAGCTCAATAACCTGAGGTCCTAGTTTGTTTTCAGGGTGAAACTTCTTTTCGATTTCTCTTGATGACATATCTCTGTCCTTTCCAATTTCATCTATCCAATCTTTTATTCTTGAAAATTGATTTGATTTTGCGGACTCTTTATCAACGCTGAAAACACTCGCAGCAGCTTCCTTTTCAAGATCAGCTTCACAGTCTGCTACATCTCGTTCCTTTGCTATTAATCCTTGTTTATTTTTAACGTGAGATTCTTTAATTTTCAGGAGTTTTTGTTTCATCTGCAAATTAACCTCCATTCTTCTTAAATCATCTGTAGGAAAATCCTTATATATCTTATGTATTTCTATCTCCGATTCCAAAATTAAAATTTCTTCTTTAGCAGCAAGTATGTCCTCTTTTAGCGCAACAAGCTTTTCTTCAACTGCCGATCGTTTCTTTGCTAAATTAAATTCTACTTCTGACGTAGTTTTGTAACTTACATTTGATGACTTACTGCCTCTGTAATCTGCTAGAGAATTAGCAATTTTTGATATAAGACTTACAACCGAAGCTCTCGATCGGGTGTATAGTGTTCCTGGTGCTTGTTGTTCCCTAGATATTTTGATGAAATTATTAGTTCTAGGTGCAATGGAAAAATCTACAACGTTTTCAACCAGGGTACTGTTTTCAAAATTTATTTTCAACATAATTACAATCTGCATTGAACGAATTTTGGAAATCATCGATTCAATGTTTCCTATATGATTAAAATATTCCTGATCTTCTTTTTGGAATGTAAATGAATCGAACTTACGGATGTTTCGCTTGACAAAATTGCTTCTAACTGTATTACCGTACATGATGATATTAATATCTTGTAGGACATTTATGGAAGTTTCACCTAAAATATTTTTCAGATCCTCCTCTTCCATGTCCTTGAAAGTTTTGTGTCCCTCCATTCCAACAAGCTACGAATCTTGAAACAGTTCTTGAGAAAATCCACTTCTTTCAAAATATTTATCAAAATCTGCTTTTTCACTGTTTCTCCCCAGTGCTGGGATTACTATCCGAATCTAAGGACCATTAAATGTCGTGGAATTGAGGCCACTTTACTTTTTATATTAATAAAGTTTGGATATGATAGAACTTTTTTTTTTTTAAATGACATAACATCAATCGATGATCTGAAGTTGCCTCAAATTCAGTTGACGCTCGTTTTGAATTATCATTGAAACTTAAATTACTCCGTTACGGCGGCACAGTAATAAAAGGAAAAAAAACTTATAAACTGAAGAAGTCAACAAAAAAATCTTATTATTAATTCAATTTTTTGTCAAAATTTCAAAGATTTAACATTATCCCAAAGAATTTTATATATTATAAATTAAATATTATTTCCTTTTACACTCAGGTGTTTCTAAACTTTAAATAATTAAACTAAACGAATTTAAAAAAAACAGCAATAAAGAAACAAAAGCATCACTACAAACAGAATGTATCAGCTGCGAAGACATGTAGATTATTATTGTTAATAATATAAGCGGTGAAAATTTAATTACACCTAAAGTGTGTTTATTTTACCAAAATAAGAGACCGTCCATAAAATACGTTACCAATTTTGAGCTATTTTGACATAGTTGAATTTTGAAACAAAAAATATTTTTTACCAAATGGTTGCATTTTCAAACAAGAGAAGAATTTTCAACAAAACTGTTGAATTTTTGACAAAGAAAGAAAACTTTATCAAATTAATGGAATTTCCAACCTACAAAGATGCATTTTCAACCAAATTTTTGAAATTTCAAATAAAAAAAGTTAAAATTCAAACAAAAACAGTTAAAATTTAAAGCGAAAAAGAAGACTTTCTTAGATGACAGTTGAATTTTCATCCCAAAAAGTTGAATTATTTAACAAAAAAGTTCATCTTCAAGCAAGAAAGATTACTTTTTCACCAAAAGACAAATTTTCAACCAGTCGAATTAAAGGAAAAAAACAGTTTTTAACAAAATCGTTGAATCCTCAACCAATAAATTGGTTTTCAATCACGAAAAATGAGTCTTAAACTAAATTGATTAATTTTCAACTAAAAAAGATGTTTTTTAAACCAAAAATAGAACAGTCAAATTTTTAGTTTAAAAATTGATTTTCAACAACAACAGAAAACAAATTTTCAACTAGTTGAATTCAACAAAGAAGACTAATTTTTAACCAAATATTTAAATCCAATATTTAAAACCAAGAAAATATTTTAATTTTAATTCAAAAACTGTTGAATTCAACCAGAACAGTTGAATTTTTAACCAAAGCACATAACATTTCTACGAAAATAATAGAATTTTCAACCGAAAAAGATGAATTTTTAACAAAACAAGTGAATTTTTAAGAGAGAAGAACAAATTTCCTACGAAACACTTCATTTTTCAACCCGAAAATATGAATTTTCAACAAAAAAGTTAATTTTAGACCAAAGAGATGGATCATCAAATTAATTTTTAACAAACTAATTCAACTTCCAACCAAATTATTGATTTTTCAATCAAGAAGATCAATTTTCTACCAAAAAAGACGAATTTACAACAAAATAAGTACATATCAATAATGGAATAAGTAAATTTTCAGTTTAAAAAATTTATTTTCAACCAAAATAAAAACGAATTTTTATAAAATAGTTACATTTTCAACCACAGAGATGGTCCTTCAACTAATAAAATGATTTTTTAACAAAGCAGTTAAACTTTCAACCGAGCATTTAAGTTTTCAATCAAGAAGATTAATTTTCTACTAAAAAAGACGAATTTTCAACAAAATACATTAATTTTCTACCAAAAAGTTGAGGTTTCAACTTATAAACGATGAATATCCAACCAAAAATGGAACAGTGAAATTATCTGATACAAAAATAAATTTTTCATGAAAAAATTCAGTTTTAATCTGACAGTTTTATTTTCTACCAAATTGCTAAATTTTATAGCCAAAAAGACCAGTTTCCCGCAAAATATTTGAAATTTTAACTGAAATGATAAATCTTCACAAAGAAAAAAAATTTTTTTTCAACAAGTTTTTTAACTTCAGACCAAGTAGTAGACTTTTCAAAAATTTCATTTTCAACCAAGTGCATGAAGTTTCTACTATAAAATATCAATGTATAATTAAAAATTCATTTAAAAAAATCAAGTAGTCATATTTTGAACCAAAGAAATGAATCTTTCACCAAAAAAATGATAAAAACAATAAAAAATTTTACCAATCAATAGAATTTTGTTCCAAACGAGATAAACTCAGAAACAAAAATATGATAGTAGACATTTCAAACCACAATTAAATACATGTTTGTATTGGGTTCTAATAATTCAGTTCGCATTCAAATGAAAAAATGATAAAACGTGGGAAAAGTGCAAGTTTCTTGAAAACAGGAGAAAAAGAAGAAAAAAATGGGAAAAGCGGGGGTGTTTTAATAGTAAAATTTTAAGTAAGCGCATACTTCTTCACCTCGATTATTATTATTTTCTCACTTATTATGATTATCATAAAGAGAATAAAGGTTTCATGTTGATCTGCAATAATTCTTATCAAAAAAATGTGAAATTGAATAATTCGGACTTTTTAATTTCCACCCATCTATAAATTCAAAAGCTCGCTTACAATATCATAATTTTGATAACTTTTTTAGAATCTAAAAAAATTAAGAACTCCATTAGCAAAACGAACCAAATTTAAATAAATAGATGCGAAGAATTCCATTCAGAAAAATTAAATAAAGAAAGAGGAAAAAATGAGATAGAAGAAGAAAAATAAAAAAAGTTAAGAACATTTTTTTTATTTCTACTTGAATTCTGAGGGTTTAACATTTTTTTAATCCTGGTTAATTCCTACTAACAATTTTTTTGAGTTCAATAAACACATTAAAGAATTTGTACTGAAAGCTTAAAATTACATCATTTGAAAGTTTCGTTGTTTAAAATTTTAAAAACTCTAAAGGTTTCTAGCTAGAATTTAGAAACTTCGACTTTCAAAATAAAAATTTCATGTATAGAGCATTCGTATTAATTCAATTATCAAACTTCGATAAGTATTGAATAATTTATCGAACAAATGTTGTTTTTAATAGTGTATAAAATCAAAATCGGCTAGAATTTGTCATGATAAAGCTTTTATACGACATGTCTGTAATTTTTGTAAACGGACATCTAAACTTTTTGACCAAAAATTTTACCGTTCGAATTCGACAATTCATAAAATTATATTTTGGATGAAATATCAAGATAGAAGATTGAAACTAATTTTTTTATTACCCTAACGGACATATAGGTCATATTTTGTTATACAGTGATTTAATAAATTTGAAATTCCTTGCTTTAAATTCACCACCTTTATATTTTCTATATAGAAGCTGAACGTTTTCAAGTTCAATGGCTTCAATGGCTTTCAATTTATCAATGTTTAAACTTGGCAAGCTTTTGCAGGCTCGCCCGATTCTGGTCGAGACGTTTACAATACAATGCGCTTCATTTAATTATAGTGTCTTTTCAAATACGCACGTATAACTTCGTCATTTCTTTGGAAGCTGCCTTCTGTGGTATAAAAGATTTATTTTAATAACGCTCCACAAATAAAGTCAGTCTAGAGTCACTTTTACATAAATATGCCTCTGACTATTGAAAATAAAATTTTTTAATTATTAAGAAGGAACTCACACTATTCCATCATTTTCAATGTGCGGTGAACTAGACCACCATACATATATGTTTTTTTGGGGTCACTGAATACGAATCTGCACAGAAAAAACAGAAGTAAATTTTTGTTGGGGGTAATTTTCAAGTAGATAAAGTTGAATTTTTTCGCATCGAAACAAAACAAGATTCAATAGAGTTGACATGATAACCATTTACCATGTAGTGGGTAAATCTTAACACGTGAAGGTAATTTATGTTGCAGTTTCAAGATTATTCTGAAATCGCTGTGAAGATTACATTTGGTTTTTTCTGTGTGGGGTCCGTTCAACCCAATCAAGGCTTAGTTCATTCCTAAGCTCAAAAAATATCTCAAAAACACATAAGTAACTCATTTCGGTTTTGAAGTTTAAGCCGCGGTGACTCAAACTCTTGGAAATAAGATGTTTTCTTGTTATTCGCGAAAAAACTATTAGATCCAATACTTAACAATACTAAAATCTTTGAAGAAAAGGGTGCTCTCGTATTTATACCGTCGCTGAATCTAAACTCGGTATCTATTCTTTACCATACTTTTTACCGTCTATGCCGATAGCTACTCTCATTTTTTTCTGAACAAATATCATATTGATACAGAAAGATATGAAGATTTTCGTGTTGATTGTGGTTTGATTTGATTAGGTCACCTACTGTTCAAACAGTTTCAATAAAATCCTGCAACCTCGACAGAAGCTGAAGACAATGACAACTGCCCCGGAAGGGGATGTGTAGAATTATTCGCTCTTCAGGCTGTTTAGGAAAGGGCCTGTCTACAATGGGATACGTCAATATATCCAAAACAGAAGACAGCCTGAATTAGTTTCGAACAAGATGTAAAAAATGTCCTGGGACATCACAAGAGTAGGGAATGCAAAAAAAAGTAGCTGATATGGTGAACTTTGGTAAAATGGGGTATTTGATAAATCTGAAGCTGCTTTTCTTTTTTGCCTATCTCGATTATTTACCAATGAATTTAGCAGACTATAGTGAGGAACAAGAAAAACGATTCCATTAAGAAATAAAAAAAAAGGAAAGTTGATATCAAGGAAGATGTGATAGAAATATGATGGCTGACTTTTAGTATACGTTGAAAAGAGAGTATGTTGAAAAGGGCATAAAACGTGAGAGAAAACCTCTTCATAGACCTCTTGAGAATAAAAAAGCTGAATACCACAGAAAAAAAGATGAATAAAAGCTTATGCCTCGAATCCATAATTGAATTTTTCAGTACTCTTAGGTTATTTTTTGAAGTTGAGGACGAACGGTGACCTGGCGGAGTATAACAAACACTTTATTCGGTTTTTTTTAAGAAGAAAATTAGAAACACAATATCATCAAGTCAATCTGTGCAAAAATTCTATTCTTGAACAAAAAGACTCAGAAACATTATGCAACCAAAAATCAGTTATTTTGAAAAAACACATTCGAAAAGCTCAATTCTTTTTTCCTCTAGTTATATACTTGGCTCTAATGAGCCTATTAAAATGTTGTTTGGAAACATATTTTGAGGCCTTTCTATGCAATTCTTTTTCATATATTGAGCTTTTCGAATATGTTTTTTCAAAATAACTGATTTTTGGTTGCATAATGTTTCTGAGTCTTTTTGTTCAAGAATAGAATTTTTGCACAGATTGACTTGACGATATTGTGTTTCTAATTTTCTTCTTAAAAAATTTAACAAACAGAGACATTAAGCCATAGACCCCGATATGTGTTCTTTTGGGTTCGGAATTTAATGCCGTTCTCAGGGAATAGGTTTCTGGGTCAACCTTCAACTTTATTCGGATTCAGCGATCTCAAAAATAAGGAAGCACCCTTTTTTAGAGGCTTCAATCATCACGAGTTCACAGGAAAAACAGAAATGAATCTTTGTCGGTGATTCAAAATGGTTTTGGTTTTTCTCCTTTCCTCCCTCTTTTTTCATTTAGTTATTTTTGTCTCTAATGAGCCAAAAAGTGAGATAGTTTAGAAGTCTGTTTTTTAATTCTGAATCTTTTTCATGCTCATTTTGCATAACATTATTCATGATAAAATAGATTTCTGATCGATCTTAATTTTTAAATAGAGACACTAAACAAATGATTCGTTTCCAATCTGCAGGGTTTGTTTATGAATATATTTTCTGATTTCTCTTAATTGAGTCTAAATAATTTTTACCTCAATTACTTGAAAGAAATATTTTTATTTGAAAATTTGTGTACGAAGAATGCACTAAATATTAGCAATTTTAGAAATTTAGAAAATTTGTTGGATTGTTTCTTTTTCCTATTTGTGAAAATGTAATAATCTAAATAGATTGGTTTTGAATCACCCACAAACATTAGATCTGGGCACTATGGTCTCTTTTCCTTCTTTAATATTCATAATTTACATATTTTCAGGTTCTAAAAACAAACAAAAATTTATATTCATACATGATATATGTTTAAAAAAAAATTTATTTTATTATTTTTTTAAATGTCTTCCCAGTACTTATTGGAAAACAAGGTTGCCAATGGGATGAACACACTGTACCAATTTAGAAATAACACAGATACTTATGAAAAATAAGTTGTGATACCCTCGTTACCTATAACCAAAGGTTTTCTGAGGAAGAGGCCATATATATAAAATATGTGCATAATTGTTCTTGTGTACCAATGAGTACTTTTGTAATAATCTTATGCTGATTTTTCTGTTCGAAAATTTTTTTACTTATCTCTTTTATTTTCAGATCACTTTTGATATCTTATTTTTGTATTCATTTCTGAATAATTGATAATGATTTTCGGAACGATTTCTTATATTTTGTGTTTTTTCTTAGATCTGTAAAAATTATAATTATCTAAACCAACTTTATGGAGGGAGATCCCAAGTTGTTTCTCCTTTCTTTTCTTCAACCGTTGATATAATTCAAAATTTGAAAGTTTAAAAACTTATCTTTCTTCGGTCTTACGGTCCAATCAATAAAAAACATAAGAAACGATTACAGTTGAAAAAATCGTTTTATTTTCTACGTTTCGGCTCTCACTGCGGGCCTTCATCAGGAAAGTTTCAATTTCTAAAATAACTCGTGTTTTATGATAAGTCAAACAAAACTAAAATACAAAAAAAGAAAAAACCTACTGAGTAACATAAATTTTTTTTTTTGTTATTACCTGTCGTTAAAAAAAAATTACGTAGTGTAAAAGATACATTTTTAGTCAATCATGTTATGCATAAAAAGGTTCCATAAGGTGAAGATTTAACTCTCATGTCGAAATTTTATAGTAATTGTCAAAATTATGAGCCTCAACAAACACATTTTTTCTCTTTTGAGAGGCTCCAAACCAATTAGATTACATTTTTAATAGAAAAAAGGTTCCAAATAATAATTAGGACGGTGACAAAACAGACATTGAACTAACATTGACATTTATGTTATAGTTGATACTAAATGGACGATAATGTACAGGTCAAATTTTCATTGAACCACATATAAGAAAAGCGCGCCATAGCTCTTGGATTCAAAATTGTGAAATAAATTTTATTTTAATATTGAGTTTAATGTATAATACATTGATATATCTGGTTAATATTCAATACTTCAGTTTGAAGATTGATTGAAATAGTAAATTTTTTTATAAAAATAGATTCAATAATTCGCCGTTTGTAAGTGTTTTATTCTCTTGCTAAAATTCTAATGTTATCAAAATTAAAATAAAAAAAATGGTCAAAATTCCATGAATGCTGAGACAAACCTGTATTTAAATTACCGATTTCGCAATCTCTTTTATGCTCCGCAACTCTTGTTTTTAATCTTCTGCCAGTTGCCCCGATGTAGACTTTATTGCAACCAGTGCATTTAATTAAGGATATGACACCAGATAAATTTTCAATCTTTTCATGATCTTTTTTATTTAAAAGTAAATTATCCAGAGTGTGGTTATTTTTAAAATAAACGTTAATATTAAATTTTTTTCAAAGAAAATCTTAGTCTTTAAGAAAGGCCTTGAACATAACGTAAATCTGTAAAAAAAATTTGTAATATGTGCGTTTTATGATGTTTGGAGTTAGTTCGAGAGGTTCGTGGAAAATTATGTCACTTGTCCTGGAAAACGAAAAGCTATTCAAATAAAAAGGGTATTTTCTCTCTTCTCTCGCTCTGAAATGTGGGATGGAACGATTTCTAAAATCTGGCATGCCTTGAGAGTTTTCGAGTTAAAAAACGTTAAGTAGTTTGCCTCGGTACTTTGAATACTTCACCACTTAATTTTTGTCAGTGATACTTTCATTTAAAGTAAATATTCTTTTTTAATATAAATTAAAACAAAATTTCCACAATTTTTCGCGAATGTGTTCTTTCAATAGCATTTCAATTAGTGTTCGGGATGTAATATGTGAATAAGAATTGGATCATAATACTTACATACCTCATACACATGAAGTTAATTGATTACCATTTTTCTTCTTTTTTTTTCGTAATTTTAAATCATTTTTTGATTTAAACGAATTTTAAACCGAGAAACCAAGAAAAAGAACTTTGAACAAAGTAGTTTAATTTTCTATTAATGAGATGAACCTACGACAAAAAAAAAATATTTTTTAACAAAGTAGTAACTTTTACCCAAGTAGTTGAATTTTGAGATAAAAAAGATTAATTTTTAACAAATATGAAATAGTAGATATCAATAGATGAATTTTCTGGAAAATAGTTAGGTCCTTAATAAAAAAAAATAGTTTTCAACCAAACAGATGCTTTTTATGTAAGAAAGATAAAATTTCGAATAAAACAGATGACTCTTCTAAACAAAAAGACAAATAAAAAAAAAGAGTTGAATTTTCAACCAAAAAAGGTTTCAGTTAAATTTTCAACACCAAAATATAAATTCTTAACAAAAAATTAATTTTGAACAAAAATAGTTGAATTTTGAATAAAAAAGGATGCCTTTTTAAAAAAATTGTTGAAATCTCAACCAAATGATAACATTTTTAACTAAAAATATTATTTCGCGTAGGAAGTAACTGCAAAAACATATAAATGCAAGGCAAGTAAATTACTAACAAGAATACTATATCAGAGTGACCGCAAAATTCCACAATTTTTCCCTGACCAATTATTTATTAAATTCTCATCAGAGAAGGTATTAGATTTGTGTAAAATTTAACCCACCCCCCACCCACCGTTTTTGTCAAATGTCTACGTTTTGAGACCCACTGAACCCAAAAAACAGGTTTTTACGAATGTGTCTCTCTGTCTGTCTGCATGTATATCTGTATGTATGTATGCATTTCTGTCTCCCTGTGAGCACGATACTTTTGAAAAAATTAATCTATTAGATTGGCCCTTGGTACACTCTTTTAGTGTGGAAAACTGAATGTCGAGTTTTTTTAGCTCGTAGTACTCAAAAAGACGAACAATTTATCCCAATCGCTTTTTTTTATAGAAAAAAAATTACCAAAGTCATAGCGTTTACAAAATTCAAAAAAAAAAAATGAAAATTTTAAGCCAAACAACGCACGATATGAAAAAAAATCAAGAGGAGAAAAACTTTGATTTTTGAACACCCTACAAGCTTGTCATAACGACTTTTTGAATTTTCTTGGAAAATCAAAACTTCAAATTTTGATCGCACAAAAAAATAATGAAAAATCAAAAATTCCATTTTGCGGTCAAACTATGCAAGATACGAGAAAAAATCAGAAAACCAAAAATTTGCATTGAAAAAAGATACACAAATTTTTCAGGAATCACTTTCTGATAGAACGTATAGTTTCAGTTTTATTCGTAAAAAACAACATTAAAAATAAAACAAAAATTGAATTTTTGGACAAACGACGCAAGCTACGAAAAAAAATAAGACAACAGTTGTTCAATTGAAAAAGAGCTACCGATTTTCTATTAATTATTTGTTGATAGGTTGCAGAGTTTTTGTTTTATTCGTAAAAAAGATTAAAATTAAAAAAATTAAATTTTCGGAAAAACGACACAAGCGAAAATTTTTAACGAAATTTTTCGCCTAATTTTATAGACAAATTTTCGTAGAACCACCTTATGCTAAAATGAGTATTTTTAGTTAAAATCGTAAAAAATAACATTTCAAATAAACAAATTGAATTTGTGGAAAAACAATACAAGTTGCAATAAAATGTTTAATGACAAATTTGTTACATTCTCATCCATTTTTTAAATTATAAAAACAAGTCAATGAAAATACTTCTGTTTCAATACGAATGCATATTATCAATTATTGTAATAATGCAAAATATTGTTAAGTAATGTTAAAGTAATCATTAAAAATAAAATTTATTCTTTGTTTTGCAATTTCTGGATAAGCAGTCCCAGACCGAGGTACAGAAATGAATATAATATACTTTTGATATAATAGATTTTCGTCCCTTATCTTCAACTTGTGCTGTCAATTAGAAAACATGCTTAAAAAAATCACAGGATGTAATCTTTGAGATCTTATCTTTAATTCAGGCCGGTAAAACTTTTAAAATCTTCTTGGGTTCCCAAGATATGACTACAAATTTCCAAGCGTGTCTGCGTCAAATTTTAGTCAAGAATCACCGCTTTCAGCCGCAAGATCTCCAAGTATATCTAAGATATTGTACCTTAAATTCAACTCGTGCTGTAATTTAGGAAACTTGTTCAAAAAAACTAAATTTTACAGTGCGTAATCGCTGAGATTTTATCTTCAATTTAAGTTAATAAAACTTTCAAAATCTTCTGGGGTTGCCAAGATATTACAAAAAATTTCCAAACGTATTTCGTGCTGATCGCCGATCGAAATTTACAGAATGTAATCTTTCCAATCTGATCTTTGATTTAGACCAATGAAACTTCAAAAATCTTTACAGGCTCTCAAGATATGACAAAAAAATTCCAAACATGTCTGCGTCCAGTTTGCGTTGGATTATGCAGCGAGGCTGACTGAGCTAAGGCAAACTCAACACTAACACGCTTGGACATTTGCAGTCATATCTCGGCAACCTGTGAAGATGTTTTAAGTTTTCTTGCCTTAAATCAAAAATAAGATTTCGAAGATTACGTCTCATGAAATCCCGATTTTTGCTACAATTTTCCTATGTGATGCAGCGAGTTGAAGTCGAGGTACAAACTTTGAGACAAATCTTGCATTTTGAAACTTCTCACGTGGTATATTCTCTTCAAAAAAAAAAAATGTTTCTATTGGCGGTCATTCCCCGCGGAATTTCATAAGCTTTCCAACGACTCTTTGAAAAAGATCCTTCCTTCTTTTTTGAACAAGTAGTCACGTGTCAAAGTCAGCGGTGAATTTTCATAGCACTCACGCTAGTCGTACTGACAATTTCCGATGGTAATGTATAAAAAACTAGCTGTGAATTCGATCTCGAGTGTACCCACTTTGTTTGTATTCATAATTATATGGTGCTCATTTCACAAGCACTTTGCTTCCCGTCAGCAAATGTATTTGCTTCCTCATAGAGGAAGCATTAGTTATTTTTTTCAATAATATAATACACAAACCAAAGTCTTCATTTTGATCAATTTAAAAATAGAACTTTACAAAAAATACGAAATTACAAAATAAAACAAAACACTTTTAAATACAAAGAAAAATCAGATAAATCAAATTTCGTATTCGAAATGATAATTTTTCGAGCTGGAAAAGGGGAGGGAAAACTTCTGTCGCACTTTATCCCTTTCCCAGATTTATGATTTCTTTAGGGAAATTGTCAGAATTATTCTATTTGAAAATTTATGATCAAAACGTCTTTTCTAATCATACATCAAATTTGATTTATGTCAATGGAAAAAGTTTTTACTGTTTGAAGCAGATGATTGAAATATTATAAATTAGCATAACTTCCTAACTCTTCAATAAAGTGTATTAATATTATAGGTCAACCGATTTGCATCGAATCAAGGAATCTTTTCCGTTTTTGCATCCATTTTGAATTATGTAAGTGAAAAAAGTTTTACTATAAAAAATCGTGTTTTCAAATATTATGCATTAACATAGCTTCCTTACTCTTCAATGAAATGTATCAATGTTATAGGTCAATCGATTCGTCTTGAATCAACACAACTTTTTTATTCTCGCATCAACTTCAAATTATGAGAATGGGAAATTTTTTACTATAAACATCGATTTTAAAAATATATAAATTGCCATAACTTCCCTACTTTTTTTAAGAAAATGTATTAATATTGTAGGTCAGTGGATTCGTCTCGAACCAAGGAATCTTTTATATTCTTGCATCAACTTTGAATTATATTGAAGAAAAAAGTTTTACTATAAAAAACCGTATTTTCAAATATTATGCATTACCATATCTTCCTTACTCTTCAATAAAGTGTATTAATATTATAGCCCAATCGATTTGCATCGAATCAAGGAATCTTTTTCCGTTCTTGCATCAATTTTGAATTATGTTAGTGAAAAAAGTTTTACTATAAAAAATCGTATTTTCAAATATTATGCATTACCATAACTTCCTTACTCTTCAATAAAATGTATTAATATTATAGGTCAATCGATTTGCATCGAATCAAGGAATCTTTTCCGTTCTTGCATCAATTTTGAATTATGTTAGTGAAAAAAGTTTTACTGTAAAAAATCGTGTTTTCAAATATTATGCATTACCATAGCTTCCTTACTCTTCAATAAAATGTATCAATGTTATAGGTCAATCGATTTGTCTTGAATCAACACAACTTTTCAATTCTCGCATCAACTTTAAATTATGAGAATGAGAAAATTTTTACCATAAAAATCGATTTAAAAAATATATTTACCATATCTTCCCTACTTTTTTTAATAGAATGTATTAATATTGTAGGTCAGTCGATTTGTCCCGAACCAAGGAATCTTTCATATTCTTGCATCAACTTTGAATTATATTAAAGAAAAAAGTTTTACTATAAAAACCCGTATTTTCAAATATTATGCATTACCATAGCTTCCTCACTCTTCAATAAAATGTATTAATATTATAGGTCAATCGATTCTTCTCGAACCAAGAAATCTTTCATATCCTTGCATCAACTTTTAATTATGTTAATGAAAAAAGTTTTACTATAAAAAACCGATTTTTAAAATATTATTAAGTGCTAAAAAAAATGCAACAAATATTCTCAGAAATCCTCCAGTCAGTTTCAAGATATTAGTCGAAAAAATAAGCCCTCCAAATTTCACGAATTTATCTGCAACAGTGTTTAAGTGATCGTGTTCACAAAAAAGTGTGACATCCACACATCCGCACACACACCCACACGCACACACACATCCGGACAATTGCTTAGAACATTGTATTAGACATTTTTAAATTGAGGACAGTTTAATTAAATGAATTAAAATTTTTTGGAAAATGTTATGATTACAAAGCTTCCTCTATGAGGAAGCAAAATTAGAAGACTAAATCGAAAATCGGCTTAACGACTCTCTGGAAAATTGTATTGGTTTTTCTTAAAAAACTTTTTCATCCAAATTGGTCATAAGATTTGTCCGCTCTACGTCATACTGAACGAAAAAAGTCGTTCTTTCTCCACTGTGCGTTGGCTCAATTCGGGTGCTCCGCCCATTAGCTGCACTCAACCAGGATCGGCGAACCGAATTTTTTGCACCTCGCGAATTGGGATTTGAATCCATTTTAATCCCTGGTATCGACGTGCTTTCTGGCAACCCTTGATTCGAAGAGACGGGCTTCGAGTGACAGATAATCCTGACATATGTCTCCACACAGGCTGTCTCTTCCACATTCTTAAGGCTGTCGCGACAAGGCGGAGGTTGCTTTCCGAATGTGATACTCACCCACACCACTCATTTTATTTCTCTGTGTCAAGGCGTTTTTCTACGTCTGTGTTTCAACTGGTGCGCGAATGCTCCTGTATTTATGCGAAAGTGTGTGTATCCATATATATATCATCATATATATATGTATATCTATTTAGTGTGTGTGTGTCTGTTGGGGATTGGAGATGGGTGTTGGGGGTTTGAGGAGACGTTGGCAAGAGGGTAGGCTGCTTGGCATGAGGAGCGTTCATCAGCCCCGAGGTTTTAAATACGAAGCGAGGAAGGGAACTAAGGAAGAAACCACCCTACCACCCTCCCTATCTACCCCATCCAGTGACGGATTGATTAAAAATATAAGGGGCGAAAATAACATCGGGTTCCTCGCGCCCTTACATAAGAATCTCACTGTGTCTCTAACTAGTCTTTCTCACTCTTCCTTTTTTATTGTTACACTCAGGGAGGTGGATTACAACTGCAAAGCGAAAGTACCTTCGCTTTGTGTCTTTTTAAAGAAAGATTACGTTTCTTTTTTCGAATAAAGGAATGTTTACGAAATTTCCTTTCAGAGGGTGATTTAAAACTTTTTGCGGACTTATTTTCACTAGTGGGGTTCGAAAGGGTGTTATTACAATTACAGCAAGGAAAATAGTGGGTAATGTCATTAATCAAGGGAAAAGAGATGCGGAATATTAATTTTCGGGAGAGGAAGAATCTTTTATGAGTTTTATTTAAAAAAATTGTAATGAAGAAATTCTGAATGAAATGACGCAATTTAAATATTGAGAACAGGAATAAAATTAATAAAGAATGTGATTCAGATTTTTAAGGGTTCAAATGGTAAATTTAAAAGAAAAAGGATGCAGAATATCATTAATGTACTATCATTCGAGTTCTCATATATATGAATTGGAAAGGGTAAGAATAAAAATATTTTTCAAGTTGAAACATCAACATTTTAAAGATTTCATTTTTAAAGTTTTTGGATTTAAACCCTCAAATCTTCAAACTATTTAAGCGATTTTCAATTTCTAGATTAGAATGCTCTTAATTTACAGTTTTTAAAAATCTTTTATTCTATTAACGTTAATCTTTTGAATTCCCTTACAATATATTAATATTCATGGAAACATTTTGAAAGATATTAAAACTCCTCGAAATCTCCTAAAATTCTTTATAATATTCGGAAATCTTTCTCTCTAAATTTGAATTGGCTATCGCTTTTACTAATTTCAATCAGTGACTAAATTCTAGCTATGGATCAGTTATTTTTATTGATAAATTAGGACGTTTTACTGATTCATCAGGAAAGAGTAATTGATTCATAGTGAGAATTTAGTCACTAACTGTTTATAAAAATTTTGGCTGAATTAAATTTAGAGAGTTTCAAATCCCGTTAAATCTTTTGAAATCTTACAATATCCTCTCGAATTCGTGGATATACTTTGGAATCTTTATGAATCTCTTTAAATCCTTTGAAATTTCGTGACTTATTTCTAAATATTTCGAAATCTCTTCAAATCTATCCAGATCCACAGAAATCGCTTTTAATTCCCTAAAATCCCTCAAATGTGTCGAAATCTTTTGAAGTCCAGTTTAATCTTAGAAAATCTAATCAAATTCCTTGAAGTCCCTTAAAATCTTGTAAAATTACTTGAAAGATTGAAATTCTCTTTCAAATTGTCCAAGGTAATTTCTTCAAACTCCTTAAATCTTTTAACACCATTTAAAATCTGCGAAACGTCTTATAATCTTTGGGAATCGTTTAAAATACACTAAAATCCCTCAAAAATCCCTTATAATTCTTTAAAATCCGTCTGAATTCATTAAAATCTATAAAAATCAATGAAAATCCTTAAAAGTCCATGAAATATTTTAAAATCTTACGAGATCGCTTGAAATCCCTTAAAATCTCTCGAAATCCAATAAATCCCTTTCAAAACTGTGAAAATCCTTGAAAGTCCGTGAAATACTTCAAAAATCTTACAAAATCCCTTGAAATCGCTTAAAATCTCTGTGAAATATCGTAAAATCTCATAAATCTTCGTCAAAACTGTAAAATTTCTTGAAAGTTCATTAAATATAGATAGATCCCTTTCAAAGGTGTGAAAATCCTTAAAAGTCTATGGAATATTTCGAAATCTCACGAGATTCCTTGAAATCTTTCAAAATCCCTTGAAAAACTTCTGAAATCCCATAATTCCCTTTTAAACTGTGAAAATCCCTGAGATTTCTTAAAATCCTTGAAATCCCATAAAAATCCCTTATAATCCTTTAAAATTCATGGGAATCCTTTAAAATCTCTTAAAATCAGTCAAAAGTCCATAAAATATTTCGAAACCTCACTAGAACCCTTGAAATCCTTCAAAACCCCTTTGAAAGCTCTAAAAATGCCTTTCAAAACTGTGAAAATCCTTGAAAGTCCATGGAATATTTCAAAATCTTGCGAGATCCCTTGAAATACCAAAAATCCATTCAAAATCTCTCAAAATTCCGATAGCTCCTTCGAAAACTGTCAGAATCCTTTAAATTGCTTGAAATCTTAAAAATCCCACAAAAATCCCTTATGTATACCATTAAGCCATTTCCCTTTCAGGGTAGGCGTGACACTACCCGATTCGGGTAGTGTTTCGAGGTGGATAGTTTCTTGTAGTAAATAACTACAATATATAATATAATAAATAATTATAATAATCCTTAATCCATATAATCCTTTAAAATCCGTGGAAATCCTTCAAAATCTCTGAAAATCAGTCAAAATCCTTAAAAGTTCATGAAATATTTCGAAATCTTACTAGATCCCTTGAAATTCCTTAAAATCTCATAGATCCCATTCAAAACTGAAAACCCTTGAAATCGCTTGAAATCTTCAAAACTCCATAAAAATCCCTTATAATTCTTTGAAATCTATCAGAATCCTTTAAAATCTCTAAAAATCATTCAATATCCTTAAGAGTCTGTTCAATATTTCAATATCTTTCGAGATTCCTTGAAAATCCTTAGAATCTCTTCTAAATCTCTTAAAATTCCATAAATCCCTTGAAAACTGTAAAAATTCTTCAAACCGCTTGAAATGTTCAAAATGTCATCAATATTTCTTACAATTCTTAAAAACCCGTCGAAATTTCTTATAATCTCTAAAAATCGGTAAAAATCCTTGACATGCTTAGAAATTCAGTAGAATTTTAGAAAATCTGTTTTTAATTCCTTGAAGTCCCTTAAAATCTTGTAAAATTACTTGAAAAATTGAATTTCCCTCTGAAATTGTGCAGGGCAATTTCTTTAAACTCTTGAAATCTTTTAGAATTATTATTTGAAATCTGCAAAAACTCTCATAATCCTTTGTAATCGTTTAAAATACCCTAAAATCGCATGAAAGTCCCTCATAATCATTTAAAATCCGTGGCATACCATTAAAATCTCTAAAAATCAGTCTAAATTCTTAAAACTTCATGACATTTTTCGAAATCTTACAAGATTGAAAAGTAAAAATCCTTGAAATCGATTGAAAGCTTCAAAATCCCACAAAAATCCCTTAAAATCTCTGAAATCCGTTAAAATTTCGAAATCTTACGAGATCTCTTGAAATCCCCTGAAATCTTTTTCAAATCTCTTAAACTGCCATAAATTCCTTTAGAAATTGTGAAAATTCTTAAAATCGCTTGAAATTTTTAAAATCTCACTAAAATAACTTATAATCCTTTAAAATTCGTGAAAATCCCTTCAAATCTCTAAAAATCAGTTGAAATCCTTGAAATCCCTGAAAATCCAGTAAAATATTAGAAAATCTGTTCAAATTGCTAGAAGTCCCTCAAAATTATATGATATCCCTTAAAAAATTGAAATTCTCTCTGAAATTTTACTAGATAATTTCTTGAAACTCTTGAAATCTTTTGAAATTATAAAAGACATATTGAAATATTTTCAAATCATTCAGCATCACTTTAAATCTCGTTTACGGTAAAAATAATTTATATATTTTTAATATGTTGAGTAAAAAATGTGAAGCCTTACGTTCTCTTATGAATTTTACCTTAAATTCAAACACAATAGATTGATTAAAATGAAGAAAAAATCTCTTCACCAATTAGTCAGTCCGTCAGGTGACTCATTCTGCTTTACTATTATATTTCAGTGGTAGCGGTTGTGCATCGTCAGACACGATGTTTTTCAGCATCAGTTCTTCTCTTGTTTCTTTCACCAAAAAATGTCGCGATTTTTCATATTTACGAGTAACCATTTTATGCATAGCTAATTTTGCACATCAAGCAATTGTTTCTATTTTCTCTTCCACATTTTCTCTAAAATTTATATATACTGTGGGCCATAAAAATCTGAGTTCAGCGGAAAGGATAATTTGCAAATTTTCGAAAGTTAGTTTACCGAGGCGTTAAAACAATGCTTGGGTTGAAATAAAGGTAGACCTGAAAAAAACAGGGTGGATAATGGACTAATAACTATTTTCATCAAATAATGTTAATATGAAATATACTTTAGATATTTTGCATTTTATACGCGTTTCTGAAACGGTTGAATTGTGCAAGAAAAATAAAATCCTTCCAGTTTTACAAGCCGATTTTTATTTTTATTTCATTTTATTTTATTTTTATTTCATTGTAAAAATAAAAATAGAGCCATATCAAGGATTATTGTTTCTTTTATATATCACGATATATTTTTACCTGAGAAGATTTTAGCAAGAGTAAAAGCGCCGTAACAAACATTTAGTTATGAGTTGCGAAATGTTATCTTTATTGCATGAAATTGATGGTTTCTATATATCTGGAGAGTATCTTTTTTCATTCGTTTCTCAGAGAGTGTTTGAGATATAAATATGGTTTATTGTTTATTTTATTGTTTGAATTACATTAATTTAAGTCTTTTTTATATATGACTTTTTTACTTCATGCCTGATATCAAACTACTTTTATCACTACTTTTCTTTAATTAAGAAATATAGAAAATATAAAACCTTCATCATTTGTTGAAATATAAGGGGCAGTGCATAAATTACATGTCTGCCAGAAGAGATCAATTTTCAACTAAAAAGGACGAATTTTCAACAAGATTTTAATTTTCAAACGAGAAAGATTTTTTATTTCATAAAGAAAAAAAAGAACATCCAAAGTGTTCAATTTTCAAGCTAAAAAAAGTTTTGTTTGAAACAGACGAATTTTCAACCAAAATTTTAAATTATCAAAACCAAAAGATTAATTTTCAACCAAAAAGATTAATTTTCTACTGAAAAAAATGAATTCTCAAAAAAATATATCAATTTTAACCAAACAGTTAAATTTGTGAACTGAAAAAAATCAATTTTTAACTTGAAATGGGATAGTTCAATTTGTATTAGAAAGAGGAATTTTCAATTTAGAAGGATAAAGGAACCACATTTCATGCAGAATGTTAAATTTTTCAGCGAATTTTCAACCAAAAAGATTAATTATTAACCAAAAAGATAAATCCTCCACAAAGTACATAGATTTTTAACCAAATAGTTGAATTTTCAGCCAAGAATTATTAGCTATTTTAATAATTTAATTTTTAATTTAAATGTATTAAATTTATTTATTTTAATATTATATATTATTTATATTATTATATTATATATTATTCAATATAATATATATATATTTATTTAAATTTTTAATTAATAGTTGACTTTTCAACAAAAAAATTAATTTTCAACCAAATAGTTAAATTTTCAGTTAAAAAAAATCCTAACCAAAAAAAACGAATTTATAATACAGTAATTAAATTTAAAACCAAAGGGAGGAATTTTTAACTGAAATTATACATTTTTAGCAACAAAAATGAATTTTAAAGAAAGTAGTTCAACTTTCTACAAATGAGTTTAATTTTCAACTTCAAAAGATAATTCTTCGCCAAAAAATGTAGTATTTGACATTTAACCAGAAAATTTTTCAATTATTAATCAGAAACAGTTGAATTTAACAAGAAATATGAATTACAAATTACAAATAGATTAATTTTCAACCAAAAAGTTGAATTTTTAATTAAAAAACTAATTTGACCAAAAAACACCAATTTTTAACGAAATACATAAATTTTCAACAAAAAAAGTTAAATTTCCAAACAAGAGGATTAATTTTCTATCAAATAGTCTAAAAAACTAAAAAAGATAAGTTTTGAAACAAAAATGGAATAATAAAATTTTCAGTTGAAAAAATTAACTTTTTACCAAGAAAAAAATGAAATATCAAGGAAATAATTAAATTTTTAACCAAAGACGTGAACTTTCAACTAAAATCATGAATTTTTAACTAAAAAAAAAATAAGTTCCAACAAATTAGTTCAAATTTTGACCAAATAGTTGAGTTTCTACCAAATTGTTGAATTTTTGAGCCGAATATACGAATTTTTTACAAAGCAGTTGAATTTGAACCCGAAAATGTGAATTTCCAACAAAAAGATTTATTTTTATTCAAAGAAGATGACTTCTTGACGAGACAGATTCATTTTCAACCCAAAAAGATCATATTTCTACAAAGAGAGATTAATTTAAAATTGTGTAGAACTTGTTGATGTAAGTCCCCCCGTGATTATTAATTTAAAAACCGAAACAAGAAAAAAAATTGCAATCATATATGTTTACAATAAATTCAGTTTAACTTTTGTTTTTTAGTGATACGCAGAAGAAACAGCATAGACAATTTTTTGACCTAACACGCTCCCCCACCCCCCTACAAAATATTTCACGTAACCTCTGCACGGCCTCTTAGCAAAAATGATTTTTTTTGTATACCTTTGCTTTTTTTAATTGAATAATTTATCACTAATTGTATTAAAGTCTAAGTATTTGGTTTTAATTCTATATAAATTATAATCGTATGATTCATAATTTGTAATTTTCAAGAAAAAATCAAGAATATTTTTTCTGATGGGAAAGAGAGTCGTTAGAGAGAGTGCACGATTCATATAGGTGAGTAGAATGCATGCACTTTAGTACACACAATGTACCCCATTCTACGTTGAGTATGTCACTGCGCATATGAGATGAATGTAGGTCACGAAAGGGTGAAAAAAGCTTTTTTTTAACACAAGCTATCTTCTCTTAAATTGTGTGGAAACTCCTTGGTACAAACTTTGTGAAAACTTCTATATATCACAGAATTATTTACATGTATATTTTCCAATATATTCAATCTGCGCTAAGTAAATTTAACTGTATATAGTGAGTGTGACAATTGACAAGCAACTTAAACATTTCAATCTATAAATTGATTTTGAGCTTACTTCAAAACAAAATAAATTTGGGCAGAATTAGCATTCAACTTTCAGACATATTATGTATTAATAACAATTTCTATCTTTCAAATTATATATACACATAAAAAACTTAGGGTTCAGTAATGCTGCGGCTCAAGTAAAACTTTTGATCATTTAGAACTTAGGCTCTAAAGGATCTCTTATTAAGGGTTCCTTTTTAGTTCGTTTATATCCGATAGATGGCCATCGGCGGGTGCCGACGTTTTCAACTGCGCATGTGGCGAGAAGCGCGGGCCTATTTGAAATAAATTAATACTATAAATATTTATACAGATAAATATTAACAAAAGTTTTTTATTCTTCTTAAAAACGAATGAAATTGAATTATAGAAATACCTAGCTTCTTGAAAAAATGTAATATTAACCCAATATTGCAAGTGTATATTATATCATTTTAAATAGTCCCGCGCTTCTTGTGCATGCGCAGTGGGAAATTTCGGATTTTCAACATAACCTTAAAACTGTCACATTTTATGTGCGTTATCTTCCTTTCAAGAATTTCTAATGTCTATGATTTTAGTTTCTTCATTAAATTTTTCCCAGTGCGATATTATTTAATTCGAATTATAAAGCAAAATGTGCATCATTAACTTATACAATCTTTGATGTGAGTCAAGGCAGAAGTGACAAGAAGGCTCTATTAGAACCATTTCAATCCACACTTTGGGTTCATTTAGTAACCATTTATCATTTTTGGTTCCTTTTTAGCAAGAGAGGTTCCTTTTTGTTGCAGCTCCTTTGGAACCAAAAATTGGTTCTAATGGAAACCCCAGTTTTTCTGTGTACGAGGTCTGTCCGGAAAGTATCCGACCTTTGCAGTACTATGAGTGAGACTTCATTTTGGTCAATGGCAATACCTCCATCAAAGTACTCTCCTTTGGAAATCACATACTTCTTTTAGCGATCCTCCTACTTTCGGAACCACTTCTTAAAGGCACCTTCCGAAATTTTATAATCTATCAGAAGTCACAGGGAGTCAGGTCAGGACTGTTTTGGGGCTGCCGAAGCTGTTTAAGGCCGTGATTCACCAGAAATTGCTGAATAAGCTGCGGTGAATGGGCCGGTGCGTTGTAGTGAAGGACCCAGTCGCCACTGGCCCAAGCTCAGTTTCTAAATCTTGGCTCAAAAATTCCGAAACAATAGATTTTGGAATTCCAAAGTTTTCTTCTATCTTTCGTAGGGACCGTACTTAAATTACGTAACGGATTATAGGCCCTCTCTGACAAAATATGTCTACCCCCCCCCCCCACACTCCTTCTGTACGTAATTTTTAGTTTACAAAAATTTTTTACTAGTTATTGCTAGTAGAATTAGGCAGGGTGTCCGAGAACTTCATTTTGAAAATTCCCTTATTTACCATTGTCTACACTCAAAAAAATGTCTGGTTACATTAACCAGAATTCTGGTTAAATATGGCCTTAATATTTTTTCTGGTTAAAGTAATCAGAATTCTGATTATTTTAATGAGTATTTCTGGTTAATTTAAACGGAATTCTGGTTAATTCAACCATAATTGTGGTTAGTCTAACCAGAAAAAATAGTAAGGGCATATTTAACCAGAATTCTGGTTGATGCAACCAGACATTTTTTGAGTGTAGTTTTTCATTTTCCTTGATCATTAATATTCAAATACCAGCATTTTAATCTTGAAATACTTGTAACATAGAATCTCTCATAAACGAAATAAAACAGTATTTCAGATGAAAATTAAAAAATTTCATATTTATTAATTTATGTTAAACAAAAAAAATGTCTTTTCTACTATAAAAGATGGCTTTCTAACAAAATACTTGAATTTTTAACAAAATGATTAAATTTTTAACATAATAGTTGAATTTTCAACCTGCAAATATAAATTCCCAACAGAAAATGTCATAGTTTATATTTCAATAGAAAAACATGAAATTTATGCAAAAAAAAGTTTTTTCAAACCAAAAAGATGAATTTTCAAGAAATAAAGATTTTTCACTAAAGAAAGAAAATTTGACCTAAATTGAACCTTCAAGCCAAAAGACGATTTTACTCTACAAAAATTAAATTTACAAACAAAAAATATGACTTCAGCAAAAAATGATTTTTCCACGAAACTGATGCATTTTTACCCAACAAAAATGAAATTTTAAACCAAGAAAGTTATTTTTTTTACAGAAAAAGGAGAATTTTCAACTAAAAAAGATCAATCTTAAAAAAATGGAAAAGGTACATTTTCAGTTGAAAAATTAATTTTTAACCAAAAACAAAGACTTTTCCAATAAACAGTTAAATTTTTAACCAAAGACATAAGTCTTCAATGAAAAAAATAAATTTTTAACAATCTAGTTTAACTTTTACCCAAGTAGTTGAATTTTCAATTTAAAAAGATTCATTTTTAACAAAATAGTTAAACTTTTAACCAAAGAGATGAATTTTCAACTAAAAATATAACTCTTCAAAAAAAATTGATTTCTTAACAAAGTGATTGAACCAAATTATTCAAATAAAATAGTTGAATACTCAAGCAAAGAACAATAATTTTTAACCGAAAAGTTGCATTTTCATAAAAAAAAAGTAGTTTCTACTAAAGCGGATGAATTTATAAATCAAAAAAGTTAAAAAAGATTTTAGTTGACTTTTCACGATCAAAATATGAATTTTTAACCAAGAAATAAGTTTCTACAAAAAAAATTGAATGTTCAGTGCAAAAAGACGAGTTTTTACCCAAAAAGGATGACCTTTCAACAAAATTGTTGAATTATCTATCCAATATTTGCATTTTCATCCAAAAAAGATGAAATTTCTCTCAAAACATATGAATGTTTATTCAAAAATTTGACTTTTCAAGATCAAAATATAAATTTTTTTACAAAAAATAAGTTTCTACGAACAAAATTGAATTTTCCATCCAAAAAGACGAATTTTTTCAACCAAAAGGGATGAATTTTTAACGAAATAGTTGAATTCTCTACCAAATAGTTGAATTTTTATCGAAAAAAGATTAAATTTGTACTAAAACAGATGAATTTTTATTTAAAAAGAAAACACATTTTAAAAAAATAGTTGAATTTCCATCCAGAAAAGATTCCAGTTGACTTTTCAAGATCAAAATATAAATTTTTGAACAAAAAATAAGTTTATACGAACAAAATTGAATTTCCCATCCAAAAAGACGAATTTTTTCAACCAAAAGGGATGAATTTCTAAGGAAATAGTTGAATTCTCTACCAAATAGTTGCATTTTTATCCAAGAAAGATGTAATTTCTGCTAAAGCAGGTGAATTTTGAAATCAGAAAGACAAGTTTTCAAAAGAGAGTTGAATTTTCAACCGAACAGTTGCATTTTTATTCAAGAAAGATAAAATATTTATTTTAAAAAGAGGAAATAAAAAAAAACTTGAAAAAAATAGTCAAATTTTTATCCAAAGAAGATTCCAGTTCACTTTCCAACAACAAAATAATAATTGTAAACTATAAGTTAATTTTCTGCTAAATAGTCGCATCTTTAACCAAAAAGTATGAGTTTCTAACAAGATTGTTTAATTTTAACCAAAACATTGCACTTTTGTCCAAGAAAAATAAAAATTCTACTAAAAAAGGTGAATTTTCAAATCAAAAAGACAAATTTTCAAAAAAAGAGTTGAATTTTCATCCAAAAGGATCTCCATAGACTTTTCTACAGAAAAATACAAATTTTAAACAAAAAGTAAATTTTCTTGGAAATAGTTGAATTTTCAACAAAACAGTTGAATTTTTGTCCAAGAAAGATGCAATATTTCTACGAAAAAGAGATAACTTTTAAATTAAAAGGAGAAATTGTCAGAAAAAATATTTTTCATCCAAACCATATTTCAGTTGACTTATCAGCAACAAAACATGAATTTTAAACAAAAGGTTAATATTATACAAAAAGAGTTGAATTTGTAAGCCAAAAAGACAAATTTTTAACAAAACAGTTGAGTTTGCAAAAAAAAAGTTGTCTTTCTAAGAAAATTGTTAAATTTTTAACCAAATAATAAAATTTATAACTAAAAAGATTTTGCCCTTGGGATGTTACGTAATTTAGGTCCGGTCTTAGCGATTTAACTATGGGACAGAAATCTAGATATTGAAGTGCATCATCCATAGATATTAAAAAGAAGATTTTACCTACAATTTCCAATGTATTAAAGGGCAGCATCTAAGATATCCAACAAATATTTTTTAATTATGCAAAAATTACCTGTAAAGCATGCCAATTTCTATAAAATCCAAAAGGATTTTACATCGCAGTCCTCTGTTTTTGATTTCCGAATCCTCGAGCATTGATAATAATACGCTGTTTAAGGCTAACATGAGTGATGCCTGTAGCGCCAAGTCCTAATTTTCTTTAGAAAATTATGATATCCATGTCCAAAAACACTTCATCCATTTTCCGCCAACATTTTTAACACAATATATAAACGAAAGACGCTTTTGTAATTTTGCTTTTGTAATATCTTAGATATTAACGGTTAATATCACACATTTTATTCTTTCAATATAAACAGAAATTCCCCTTTAACATCTCCGTGTACTCATAAACACATCTGCGCAGATGTGCTGCCGAATACAGGAATCAGCTTTCAAGAACACCCGAGTTTCCTGCTAGAGAAACTTAACAACTACAAATTTTTCAAAAATTGATAAAGGAGTAAAATTATGATGTAATTATTAATTAATTATTGAATTACAATTAATTTTTAGGCTTTGTTGATACAAAATGTATCAATAATACAACAGTAATTAATTTGATATTTTGATTATTAAAATCATTGTGTGAGCACAAAATAAAACAAAAGAGTGTACAGACTTTGGTCAAATTATTAATTGTTCATTAAAAACATTTAATTTCACTTCACAGTGTCATTAACACACCTTATGAATGACAAGCATAACAAAAAATTCTAAAAATAAATAATATCCATTAAAGGAAAAGATCTTTAATATGTATGTGAATTTGACAGATTCTACTAAATTTAACTCGACATTTTTTTATATATTCTATAAATGTTAAAATGGTGTTGAATGTAATTTTTTAGTTTAATAATTCTAATTCTAAACCAAAAATTCGTTTTATAAAAAATTGTTTTTAACGAAAAGTGGCTATTATTTGGAGTGATTCGGTAGACCAAGTAAATAATTTTTTTTTTTACAAATAATCTGAGATCTGTCAGTTGAATATATATTGAGGTTATAATTCTTCATTAAAAAAAAACTAATATCCAAAAAATCATTCCCTAACTCGATTTTGAATTGATTCTTCCCATTTGTTCCAAACATACTGAAAAATGTACTTTATATGATCATTTCTCAATTTTTTAGGTAAAATTATTGATTTTTTCTTTATATGAAAGAATTTAAGAAACTATATCACTACAAAGACTAGAGATAAAAATGAATTATTTACAATAATATATTATAGAATACAACTGATATTTATTTTTGAATATATATATATATATATATATATATATATATATATATATATATAACTTTTTATATATATTCGGTATTCGGTTTTGATTTCTTGGGATTCGAACCGAAGGGCCTATGACAAAGCCACCGGACGCGTCCTCGGGTTGCGGATAGAGGGTCCCTGTACCAAGGGTTTCTGCTGAATATGGTTACGATAATTAATAAGCAGTCGCGGACAATTGTCCAGGGATGGTCCCGAAGGAATAACCCCCAAGCGGAGGCGTAACAACCGTGCCGAAAGCTGAATGGCACCTGGGTGTGGTGTCTCAAACGGTGACTCTGGGATACCGGGCGTTCTCTCAGAGTATCAGCCTTATCCTTGCACGCGGGGCTCTACAAGGATGGACTAACCCTTTTCCCTAGCTGCACGTGGGAACAACAATGACAACACCAAACATAGTTGTAGGAAGTGCGGTTCAAAACAATCGAACGCACAGGGCTCCCGACAATGGGTCGGACAACAATGCCGACTACCCTAGAGTTGGGGGAGCCAATCAAGACGGAGTCAATGCGATTGACCGGCGGAATCTCGTTACTTTTGAGTGGACGGATCGACTCAGGGACGACCTGCTGGAGTGCTATGATACCAGTATGGCCCCTGAACGAAAAGGTTACATGGCGCGACTGCATGCTCTGTGGTGCGAGAAACACCCAGAGCTCTCGGATTTTTCGCAAAAACGGCTGCGAAACCGTGCCGAGGACCTCCGGAAAAGGGGTTATATAAGCGGAGCGCCTACACAACCGCAGCCAGAACAAGCCGGCAACAGAGAAAGAGAGGCGACACTGAGACCAACCTCGAACAGGCATCCAATAGAGGGAGAACGATGCTTCAAGACCCGGAGAAACATCAACATTCAGGTTTCTCCCAAGCCCAAAGATCTGACTGAACTGGATGATGAGCTTCGTGGAGATTTTTCCGAAGAATCCGACCTCTGGACTATCAATTGTAGTGTGTACAATGCAGCGAGAACTTTGGCAGATGCAAACCGTAAAACAAAACCAACGGTTGATCATAAGACCAAAAGACGAATGCATCAACTTAGCACAAAGATAGGCTAGGCAAGACAGTACGCGTCCCGCATTCAGTGTGTGATTGACTACATAACATCTGGCAGGACTTTCACTGCCAAGGTTCGACAGTTCACGCGCGAACTGCGGATCCGTCATCACACAATCAACAAGTCAAAGCTACTGACCATCAGGCAGCATATTGTTGACAGAATACGAGTACTATCTGACGCTAGGAGAAGTCTAGAGCGGAGAGAGAGGTGGGTCAGAGAAAATCAACAGTTTTCGTCTGACCCATCTCGACTCTTCCAAGACCCTCCAGTTACTGTCGACCATCCGCCCAAACCAGAGGAGGTCGAAGCATTTTGGAGAGAAGTCTACGAAGTCCAACATCCACTTAAAGAAGGCTCAAAGAACATAAACAGCTTCAAGGAGCTGTGCAATGCCCTCATCACAGCTGAGGAGGAATGCCCACCTATCACTACCGAGGAGGTGAAAAACGTATTAAGAGGCATGAAGAACTATTCCGCTCCGGGACCAGATGGCATCAAGACCTTCTGGTGGAAGAAGTTTCCTTCAACCCACCAGCATCTGGTCCGAATTTTTACCTCATATCTAAAGTCGGAAGAGCCTATTCCGGGGTGGTTGGTGGAAGGGCGCACAGTGCTCCTGCTGAAGACGGGCAACTTAGCTGACCCTAAGAATTACAGGCCAATAACTTGTCTGAACACACTGTATAAGATCTTCACAGCTATCCTAAATGATAGGATTGTTCGGACAATTGGACCTGTATGGCGAGAGATGTATGAACAACGTGGCTCAAAGAAAGGCGTAGCGGGATGTCGGGAGAACTTGCTCATCGATAGATGTGTCTGTAAAGACGCAGCATACTATCAGCGATTTCTATCGATGGCCTGGATTGATTACCGGAAAGCTTTCGATTCAACCTCCCATAGACTTATCATCTGTCTTTTGGAAAGCCTAAAGGTTCATCCACACATCGTGAGGTGCATAGAGACATTAATGCCGCTTTGGAAAACCAGATTTACTATCTCATCTGGAAAACATCGTGTGATCACTAACAGTATCACCTTTCAGAGAGGTGTATTTCAGGGCGACACCATGAGCCCTCTCCTCTTTTGCCTCACATTATTGCCACTATCTCTCGCACTTCGCCATTCCGAAGGGTATCTCTGCGGCAAACCTGGAAACCGAAAGCATCAGGTCACTCATGTATTTTACATGGATGATCTTAAGATCTATGCTAGGAATCAAGAGAAACTACATCTAGCTCTGAAAATTGTCAAAGAGTACACTCAAGAGATTGGAATGGAATTCGGGTTAGAGAAATGCGCCAAGGTTAATTTGAAGAAAGGAAAACTTAATGACATCCCCGAAGATCCTGAGCTCGTTGACAGAAGCGCTATACGACACCTTTGTGCTGGAGAGACCTATACATACCTGGGCGTGCCACAGAGCCGCATTCAGGACGCGACATCTATAAAGGATACTCTCCGATGCAGATACAAACGTCTCATCCGGCAGATTTGGTCTTCCGAACTGTCGGCAAGAAACAAAGTATCTGAAACGAACATGCTTGCCGTCCCGGTAGTACTCTATTCATTTGGAGTGGTTCCATGGACGAAGGACGAGCTCAGATCCCTTGATATCGGGACGCGAAAGGTTTTGCATATGAACAAGAGCATGCACCTCAAGTCTTCTGTTCCGCGACTTTACATCTCACGCCGCCTAGGTGGTCGCGGAATACTGAATCTTGAATGTCTTCACAACAGACTCATTCTGGGTACAGCACATATAGTTGCAAATGGACAAGACCCTCTTCTTAAAATGGTCAGGAAACACGAAGAAGTGGGAAAAGGGGTGTTTCTGTACAAAGCAGCGGAGGAGGCTGCTGAAACACTCGGCCTTGACTTCAATATTAGGGGTGAGCAAAATGCATCAAATCTTATCCATCTTGAATACTCACTCCTGAAGGCCCGGATTAAGAAAGCACAGGAGAAAAACTTCCACGAACAGCTCCTCGACAAGAGGATGCACGGCA
>CAKNYM010053149.1:442410-484901 GCA_932195095.1 Andricus curvator | reverse complement strand
CTTTTTATTTTTCCAGTAGGATTTCTTTGTCATGGTCTATTTCATCCTCGCTGACTTCACTTTAAATACACTCTATTCGTGGGGCTGTTGAGTTTAAGGGAATTGGTATAGTCGAAAGGGGGCAAAAAGGGGGTGAGGTTTCTAAGGGGTTGAAACTCTTCCTGTCTTTCCTTGGCTTCTTCGAACTCGTTCACTTTACTCTGTCCTTTTTATCTTCCTCTGACTCGTACGACCGCATCGACGTTATCTCGCTACGCAACGAGAATTAGTAAATATTCTCTACTCGGAGGGTTGGGGGTAGATACATAGAAGCGAATGTGCGGTGTGTACGTATACTATGGGGTTGTTTTCAGTTTCCCGTTTCCCCACCGGGGAGATCACCCTGAGAATGGCTGCACTTAAAACTCGGCTTCATTTCGTGCTCGTCGTCCTGATTTCTTCGTTATCCGCGTGAAAACGAAGTCCAATTTCGAATCACTCCTTGGAATGGAAGAAGAGACCGACTGGAGTGGAGAAGGGAGTGGGAGCAATTAAGGGAGTGAAAAACGAATTTAACCCTTTACGATTACGTGCAACACAATTTAAGTAGCGATTTTAATTTGGGGTTTATTTATTCGCTTTGATCAAAGTTTTATAAATAAGAGCATTTAACTTTTCCGATTTTTATATTTATTTATACTAATTTATTTCAACTCTTTTATTTTGATCTAATTTAATTTGAAGCAAACTTTTATATTAAGAATTAATCGTGTATTTTTAAAGTTTATTCAAGAGCTTACTTTCTGCTGAACATTCTTGAAGTTTCTTGAGTGTTCTGGAATACTTTTTTGATTCCAAACTATGTGTATATTCTCCAAATTATGAATGATCTGGGATTTTTTCTAAAATACATATGCTGCTATATTCTAGAATTTTCTATGAAATATTCCGGAATGTTTGATGTTTCTATACAGTTCTGGAATATTCTGAAATCTTATATAATGTTCAAGAACATTATGGACTTTTTCAGATTTTTTCTCCACAATGTTTTAGATTATCCTGACATTTAGTAATTTTATTAACTTTTTCGGATTTTTTTTAATAGTCTTGATTTTTTTGGAATTCTCTAGAATTCTTCTGAACATCTATAATTATTCTAGCATTCTTCAGTTTCCTAGAATATTACAGAATGTTCTGGAATATTCTATAATTTCGCTAACTATTCATTTACTCCTATAATATTTTCTCTAAATAGGTTCTGAAACGTTCATGATTACTCTTGAATATTCTAAAATTTCTTCTTAAATATTCTGGAGTGTTTTGCAATTTTTATGAACTTTCCGACAAGTTCTAAATTATACTACAATTCTGTAATATTCTAAAATTTTCTGGAATAGCCTGAAATATTAATGAATGTTCTGAAATGTTCTACAATATTATGGAACGTTGTGGAATTTTCCAGAATTTGTTTTACAAAATTATTTTAAAAGTTTAGAATATATGGGAAAAACCTGACTTTTATAACAACATTTGAAATGTTCTGAAATTTATTAGAATAATCTAGCATGTTATGAAAATTTCTGAAATGTCCCTTATTTTTTTTTAAATATTCTAGAAGTTTTGTAATGTTTATCAATTTCCTAGGAGAATCTGCTAGGAAGTTTTTAAATATTCTATAGTTTGCTACAATTTTAATGGGATTTTAAAAATATCCAGCGACTTCAAAAATTATCAAAGTTTCTGAAAGGATTTAAGGGATTTTGAAAGATTTCAAAATGAGTCGTTGGATTTCAAATAATATCAAAGGATTTCATGCGATACCGAAGTATGTTCGCGAATTCTGAAGGCTATTATTAATACTTTGAAGAAATTTCAAGGAATTTGAATGGCATTTAAAAATTGTAATGCATTTTATTATATTGTAAGGGATTTCATAAGATTTTGAAATATGTTACGGAATCTTGATGACTTCAATAGATTTTTAGAGATTTGGATAGATGTTAATATATTGTAAGGGATTTTTATGAGATGATGAAGATTTCAAGCGATTTCAATGATTTTGGCACTTTTTGAAGCATTTTAACGAATTTCCAGGGAGTTCAATCGTCTTGAAAAGATTTCAAGAAATTATGTAAGATATTCACGGAATTCAAAGGATTACAAAGAATTTTCAAATCATTCAAAAAATGTAATGGGCTTACAAAATTTTCAAAAGAATTCACGGGATTTCAAAGGATTGCAAAGATTTTGGGGGATTCTTCGAGATTTCATTAAAGGTGTACACTAGATTTCAAGAATGATTTAACTCCTCGACTCTTTATTTATCATACGTATGTAATATCAACTGTTACATAATAAAAAAAATAAAACAATAAAAAAAACCGAAACCAAAACCCCGGCAGGAACGGTGCATTAAAACGACGCCGATTTTTACTCAGAGTTGTATAACTTTTTTATTTTTGAATAAAAAAATTGTTTTTGACCTAAATTGAATTAAATTTATTAAATCGCGAAATGAGCCCTTAAAATGTCAAATTAGGCGCCGCGCGCTTTCAAAAAAGGGGTTCGTAGCCTAATAAGACAATTAAGTCGTTCAAACCTTCCGCTCCCATACTTTCTCTTCCTCCACTTCAAATTTCGCTCCTACTCTTCTTGAACTTCTTTATCCTCGACTTCCCCCTCCCCTCGCTACCCATCTAACATTTTCCTTCCCCTTCTGCGCTTCCTCAGTCTTCACTTCCCCTTCGATAGGAACCGTCATTTTTAATCAATTCCCCTACTTTCCCTACTGTCCCTACTTTCCCTATTTTCCTTAACTCCCCCTCACTTCCGCTACTACCTCTCTCCGCATTTTGCCACTATTTCCCTACTTTTCTTCACTTTCAATACTTTACGTTCCCGAATGTTCACTTGCTCACTTCCCCTACTCCACCACCCCTTATTTCTCCTCACTTCATCTACTTCCGCTTCCCTCATTTGCCCTCCCCTCACAACACCTACCCACTCATTTCCCCTACTTCCCCTTTCCTCCTTCGCCACAGTTTCCCTACTTCCCCTACTCCCCCTTCTATAATTTCTCCTTACTTCCCCTCCTTGGAGAAAGTACGACAGATAGACGCACAGTGGGGAAAAAAATTACTTTTTCGGTTCAAAATAACGTACAGCCCACAGATATGCACCGATTTGGATGGGGAAAAAATTGAAAAAGAAGGTTATTCTTGATTCAGTTTTTCAGTTTTTGTATGAATAAACAAATATGACGAAAAAATGGTAATTTTTTCTATTTGACGTTCGAAGTGCTCGTCAATTATAGGAAAATTATTGTAATCGTCTACGTTTGATAGATTTACATTATATAAAGATATTTCATCATGATACACTACACAAAAAAAATTTTATAAACAAATTGTTTGGTGAAAATGTGTTTTTTATCATTATTACTAATTTAACGTTTTTGAAGTTGCATTGCAGAAAATTTGGATGAAAATAGTATTATAATGAAAAAAATGTCTCTCAAGATTATTCTTGTTAACATTATAAACAAATTAATTTAAAAAATGCATTATTCAGGCATTTGTAGACAGCATTTTTTTTCGTTGTCAATTTTTTCAATGAGGAACCGAATGATAATTTTAACAAAATTCATAATTTGCTGATGAATTTTATGATTTTTTAAACAAATATTATAAAAAATCTGCCCGCTTCGCGGGCACATTCTCATGGCGCGCTTCGCGCTCGATTATGTATTCACCTCGCGCTACGCGCTCGGGCGTATTTGCCTCGCGCTTTACGCTAGGCTCCTCTAGATTTTTGAACTTCGTGTTCGACTTCGATGAAAAGAAAAAGTTTGTTTGCAAATATTATAAAATTATCAAAACCTCTACATATTAAGTGATTGTTAAATTTGCTTTTATTTTAGACTGAAAAGGAACTTTATTTACTCAAGGTTCTATCGACCTTAAGGAACACATTCTCATCCAGACACTCGCGCTTCGCGCTCGATATTTGATTTGAAAATCATTTGAACCGTATGATAGAAACAAAAAAGTTTGAGCGCACTTACGGCATGCGATTTGGTAAATACACTGAGCGCGCACTTTGTGCTTCGTGTTATATGTTCTTCATATACAAATTACTAAATTTGTATTTGATTTCAAATGAAAAGTAATGATATAATTCAGGCGACAAATTTTATTAGTTAACATTTTATTTTAGCTTGTGCCGTTTATCAAAAAAGTTAATTTTTTCATTTTGAATATATTCTTACCACAAAAATTGATTACGTGTGTGTAAGTCTTTTTTGAATGCACAATTTTTGTTCATTTATATGTTTTCGTACCTTGCATTTTTTTTTCAAAAATTTGATTTTTTTTACTGTCAATGTTATTTTCACGAATAAAACAAAAACCACGCATCCTATCGAAACATGAGTCACAATAAATTTGTACCTCTTCCTTGGATGAACAAATTTGGTTTCGGTCATTTTTTCGTAGCTGGTAATATTCGTCTGAAAATTTGATTTTTCTATTTTCAATGCTGTTTTTTACGAATAAAACAAAAACTACGCGTCATATCAAAAAGTGAATGATAAGAAATTTGTAGATCTTTTTTAGGTGCACAATTTTGGTGAGATGATCTTTTCTGGTATCTTGCATAGTTTTACAGCAAAATGGCTTTTTTGATTTTTCATTAATTTTTTGTGCGATCAAAATTTGAATTTTTTATTTTTCGAAAAATTCAAAAAGTTGTCATGAAAATATTATAGGGTGTTCAGGAATCAACGTTTTTCTCCTCTTGACTTTTTTTTCATATCGTGCGTTTTTCGGCTTAAAATGTTCATTTTCGTTTGTTTTTTGGAATTTTGAAAATGCTATAACTTCAGTAATTTTTTTTTTTTATCACGAAAAGTCATAAGAATATTTTGTTCATCATTTTGCGTACTACTAATAACCGTACATAGAATTTTCAAATCTTCCAAAAAAGTGGTCTCAAAAATTTTCAAAATGTGCTCACTTTTTGGATTTTCATCCAAAATAGCTGGTTAATGAACTCGTTCTCTATTTTTCGGCCATAAAAAAGTGTGCCAAAGCTCAATCAAATCTGATCATTTTTTCGAAAGTTATCGTGGCTACAGACAGACAGACAGACAGACAGACTACAGACAGACAGACACCTTCGTAAAAATCGTTTTTTCTGACTCAGGAGGTCTCAAAACGTGGAGATTTGATGAAAACCGACTATGTCAAATTTTACATAAAACCAATACCTTCTCATTAGAATGAGAATGTAACAAATGCATTATTCGGACATTTTTCGACGAAAAAATTCTTTTTTTCCAATGCTAGTCCTTTTAGTTGGGAACTTCATGATAATTTCAGCAACATTCATAGTAAGTTGATAAATTTTATGTTTCTTTAAAGAAATTCAGTAAACAAATCCATTATTCGGGCATCTTTCGACGGAGAAAATTTGTTTTTTTATGTCAGTCTTTTGATTGGGAACTTCATGATAGTTTCAGCAACACTGATAATGATAATTTTTATGATATTTTCAAGCAAATTTAATAAAAAAAGCACATTATTCGGGGAATTGCCAACGGTAAATAGTGTATCATAGACAAAACTGAAAGAAAAAGGTATTTCCATTCTATCCTAAACCTACAGCCTTATTAAAAGAATTGAACTAATGAGAAACTAAAATTAAAAGGTCTTAGATTTTGAAAAACTTTTTCAATCGACAAATGCCCGAATAATGTATTTCTTCATCAATTCTGTTCGAAGAAAACATTAAATTATTCAACTAATTAGGAATTTTACTGAAATTATCATGAAGTTTCCCATTAAAATATGTGACATTGAAAAAAACAAGTTTTTCCGTTGACAAATGGCCGAATAATGCATTTATTAATTAAATTTGTTTAAAAATTAGAGAAATTATAAACTCATTATAAATGTTGATGAAATCATCATGAAGTTCTCAATTAAAAGGACTGGCATCGAAAAAGAGGAATTTTTCCGTCGATAGATGCCCGAATAATGCATTTCTTTATCAAATTAATTTGAGAAAACATAAAATGATCAACAAAATTATAAATGTTGTTAAAATTATCATGAAGTTCCCAATCAAAAGGGCTGGCATTGAAAAAAGTCAAATTCTCGCTCGACAATGCCCAAATAATGCATTTGTTTATAAAAATTTTTTTTTTAAATCACAAAATTGTTAAAAAAATTGTTGTTAATTTTGCTCAAATTACCATGAAATTCCTAATTAAATAAACTGACATCGAATAAAATGAATTTTGCGGTGAACAAATGCCTGAATAATGCATTTGCTAATAATAACAACAAGAATAATCTCAAGAGAAATTTGTGGGTGATTCTGACCAATCTATTTAGATTATTTCCAAATAGGAAAAGAAAACAATCCAAATTATTTAAATACATTTCTAAAAATTGCTAAAATTCAATACATTCTTTTTACAGAAATTTAAATAAAAAGAAAGATTTCTTACAAGAAAATTGAGGTAAAACTATGTAAACCCAATTCGAAGAAATCTTAAATTATTCATAAGCAAACCCTGCAGATTGGAAATAATAATGAGTTTAGTGTCTCTATTTAAGATTTTTTTAATTAAGATTGAACAGAATTCCATTTTATTATGAATGTTTGTAAAATAAGCAGGAAAAAGATTCATAATTGAAAAATAAAATTCCTAAACAACCTCACTTTTCGGCTCATTAGAGACAAGAATAACATAATGAAAAAAGAGGGAGAAAAAGGGAAAAATTCAACCAAAAAAACCAACCTCTCACTTTTTTTTTTCTCCGTACTTTTTATACTATACGAGGGGATCAACATGTTTCGAGGCCAATTTATACCTCCTCTTCAGGGATTATTTATAGGGAATAACTAAATGTATGAAAAATTAATATAACTGTAAAGAAAATATCGCAATCAGTATTAATTAAAAATTGATTTAGTTCAGTGAAATCAAATATATTTATTGAGAAAATGATTGTTTAATAACAAAAAATTCTTTCTATTATCTAGTATTCTAGTCAAAGAACATTACTTTAACAAATCAATTACTCTATCCTATACTTTGTTACATTTTGAGAGGTCCGCTTTTAAATTGATAACATTGTTACCTCTCTTTATAAATAACATCTCCATGAATTCTCACTTTTTATGATTTTTTTCATGATAAAGAATTTTAATATCATTCCAATTGAAGTTATGACCATATGTGACTTTATGCTTTGAAAGGACTGAGTGATATCTAGGACATTCTATGAAAATTATTTTCATGTTCATTTTCCCTATGTCTGAGTGCTCTTCATGTCTGACCTATATCAAATGCATTGCAAACTTTTTAATTAATTTGGTAAATTACACATTTCATTTTTGTCTATTTCAATGAAATCCATTTTCCTAACAAGAAACAATCAACATCTTCATTAAAATATTGTTTTCATTCAAATTTCTTGCGATGTGATTTTAAAAAATTGAAATGATAAAAAATGATAGAAAATACGTTTTCAAGAAATAATTTGTTTATACAAATTTTGTTTATTTATTTTATCATAATAAAATATCTTTTTTTAATGTAAATCTATTACATGTAGGCAGTTGCAACAATTTTCCTATTATTGACGAGCACCGGGAACGTCAAATAGAAAAAATTGCTATTTTTTCGACATATGTGTTTATTTACACAAAAATTGAAAAACTAGATAAAAAATCAGGCTTCACAATTTTGAACTAAAAAAGTCATTTCTTCCCCACTGTGAGACGGGTGCGGACGGATATCTGACCGATAGTATAAGATAAGGGTTTCTGCCCGGGGCTAGGAAATCCTAAAATTGACCAAATTTTCACACACTTCTAAATCGAACTGGATCATAATCTTCTATCGAGACATGAGCGGACAGGGCGCGAGACTGTCGCGGCTCTCGCCGCGGAAGGACCGCAGTGCGCGAGTACTCAGTCGAGTATATTGCACAATATTATGCATTCCAATTGGAGACGGTTCAGGCGCCCCTGACTGTTTACGTTTCGAGTGTACTGATTTAGTAACAAAGCCATTGCGAGACAACCCCCGAAACTGTTCTTATATCGGACTTGGAGTCTAGTAAATAGTATTATAGAGAGTGCATAAAAGTAGGAAAAGTAATTTGAACAGGCAAAGCAGGCGTTGATTACCAAATTAAAGAAAAATAATTAGAAAGAGGTAACTTACGTAAGAAAAAACTTCCTAAGTAAGGAATCGTACAATTTTTCGGACCCCTTCATCCTGGAAAAGCCTTACGTAATTAATGGACGCTCTTCTACACAAAAAAACAATAATTTACTCAATCGGTTGTAAATTGTTTCTCTAGAAAGCTTTTTTGCTTCTAATGTAAAATAAGGTTGATTTTAGCACCGCTTAGCATTCCCCGCTTCGAATATTGGAAAAAAATATAGACATCTATCATGGACATGACAGTGTTTTTTCACATCAAGAAGTATAATGAAGTCTTTTCCTCTAAGAGTGTCTTCATTTGAAAGATGTTGTCAACATCGTCGAGTCGGTTGTCAATGATAGTTATAACTAGATCAAAGATAAATATCGCTCTTCAGATCTTTTTAATCTTCTACAGTGAAGGTGTCTAGTGTCTAAAAAGAAATGAGATCCATCCTTAAAAGTTCCAAACCCCACAAATCTTCCCGGAAAATTTCTCGCTGCTCAAACCGACAAATATTCGCGACCTACCACCGTTTATCTTTTTTCTCATCCTTTTTTTCTGGTAGCCAGAGGTATGTATACATAAGAATACATAGACTTACGTATCACGGAGGCTGCGTTCCCGGGTACTCGTGATTTATTCATTCTACATGACCGTTCATCCATAAACCAACGCTGGGGTATCCGTTCGCATACGCATAAACGGCCCTAATCCGCGGCAAATCGGTATCCTCCACGCCTCTCGGAAGTTTCTCTTCATCCTTTTCCATACACCTGGCATCATCGAACACTCCGAAGACCACGCGCATAAACACAAGAAAAATAAATAAAAAAAAGAGAGCTACTGCAAAGGATCGAGATTTCGTAGGAGTCGTCGAACCCGCCGCTAGGAAAAAACGCATGACGTCCGTATTACAGAGTGATTCATCCACCAAGATCTGGTAACCTATAGGAATTTTCATTTTACCGTTTCTGGAATTTTTTCACTTTCGCACTGGTTCGCTGACTCCGTACTCGGAATAATATTCGGCGAGTCTTTCACTCATACTCATGTTTATGGAGAGAGATATGTGAGTGGAAAATCGCGTTTTGCTGGATAACGAAGACATTGAATTATGATCCAAGATGGGTTTTTGAATTTGGAATTTAGATCTGGGTAAGACTGGATTCTAGAAGCTCATACTCGGAAGTATGTTGAATTGTTGAATTGTTGAATTAAGCGTCTTGTCTTCATATTTTATTCTCAGCCTTGGGAAAACTGCAGTTATGGGATTCTGAATTATGGGATGTGAAGAAGACAATTTTGTGGAATAGGATTCAGGATGAGAATATTGTCTTAAGAGCCCGTTCAAAAAATTCGCGAAACTTGCAGGAGGGGCGGGGGGGGGGACACGCAGACTGCGACATTCTCACATGAAAAGTATAAATGTGAATAGGGGAAACCACCCTACAGTGGATAATGCAACCTACCATGGATAATCGTTAATTCACAATATTAATGTAGGTAAAATAATTAATTTAATTTAATGAATTGTTAGGACAATATACGTTTTAATAAATTAAAATTAAATTAAATTATTTTTCTTTTATTTGTGGTCTTCATTAATGATTATCCACTGTAGGTCGCATGATCCACTGTTGAGAAGTTTCCCCTAACAATTCCTTGAGATGCTTGAAAAAATATAAATTAGCGATTTTATTTTATAATTAAAGTATCTAAATGCAGACTCCATATGCTTTCCCATATTTCCCTCTTTACGTCTTTTTTAAGGAATTCCTCTTTTTCCCCCTGTTTTTAAGAAACTTTCACTGTTTCTCGTTTTTTCGCTTGAATGCAAACTGAGTTTATAGAACCCAATAAGAAAATCCAACTATTTTCTGTTTGAAGTTAATTCTTTTCAACCGAAAAGTCTAATATTATATTTTTGGAAAAGTTCTTCATTTTTGGTTGAAAATTAAACTTTTTGGTTAAAAGTTGAACTGCTTTGTAAAAAATACATTTTATCAGTTGAGGATCCATATCTTTTGTTGAAAATTGAACTATTTTGTTTAAAATTTTTTTTTCTTCAGATTGAAAATTAATTTTGCAACCGACAGTTTAACTATTCTATTTTTGTTGGAAAATTTATATTTTCGGTTTCAAAATTCAACAATTTGGTTGAGAAATTATGAATTTTGTCGTAAATTTTTTTTTTGTCAATAAATTAATCTTGTCGACTAAAAATTTACCTATTCCATTTTTTAATAAAAATTGGTCGTTTTTAGTTGAAAATTTAACTGTTTGGTTGAAAATTCAACTTTTCTGTAGAAAACTCGTCTTTTTGGCTTAAGAATGTAATCCTTTTGTTGAAAATTTGTTTGTTTTTTTAGTTAAAAAATCAATTACTTTCAGAAAAAATTCAACTCTTTAGTTGAAAATTAAATTTTGTGTGAAAATTCATATTTTCGGGTTGAAAAATCTCTTATTTTCGTAAAAAAATCAACTATATAGTTGAATATTAAATTTTTGGTTGAAAATTTATATTTCCGGGTTAAAGTTTTGACCATAAACTTGGTTAAGGATTTATCTATTTTGCTATAAATTCGTCTTCTTTGGCAAAAAATTAATCTTTTTGATTTTAAATTAAACTGTTTCGTTAAAAGTCAAACTACTTTGTTGAAAATACATTTTATATTAGTTCAAGATCCATCTCGTTGGTTCAAAATTTAAATATTCTATTAAAAATTCGTTTCTTTTTTGGTTCAAAATAAATTTTTTCAACTGAAAATTTAACTATTTTATTTGTGTTAAAAATATATCGTTTTTAGTTAAAAATTCATTTATTCGATTAAAAATTTAACTGTTCTGTAGAAAATTTGTCTTTTTCGCTTAAAAATTGCATTTTTTCTGGAAAATTCGTCTTTTTGGGTTACAAAATCTATTATTTTCGTTAAAAATAAACACTATATTAGTTGAAAATCCATCTTGCTATTTAAAAACTCAACTACTTTGTGGAGAAATTCGTTTTCTTGTTTTTGAAAATCAATTTTTTCAGTTGAAATTTTAGGCATTACATTTTTGACTGAAAATTTATCTATTTTTAAATTTAACAATTTGGTAGAAAAGTGATACTTTTGGGTTGAGAATTTAGCTGTTTTGGAGCAAATTCGCCTTTTTGGCTTGAAAATGTATGTTTTTTGTGAAAAATTCTATTATTTTCGTAGAAAAGTAAAGTAATAGGATGAAAATTAACTTTATGATTTGAAATTTATATTGTGGGATTGAAAATTCAACTATTTTCTAGAGAATTTACCTTTCTGGTTTGAAAATTGAACAGATTGGTAGAAAAGTGATACTTTTGGGTTGAGAATTTACCTGATTTGTAGAAAATTTGCAATTATCGCTTGAAAATTTATTTTTTTTTTTGAGGGAAAATTCTATTATTCTGTAGAAAAGGAAACTAATAGGATGAAAATTAACTTTATGATTTAAAATTTATATGTTGGAGTTGAAAGTCTAACTATTTTCTAAAGAATTTGCCTATTTTGTTCTGAAAATTCAACAATTTGGTTAACATTTTTTTCTCCCTTGTCTGAAAAATCTTTGCGAGTTAAAAATTCAACTCTTGCATGGAAAATTCGACTCTTCATTTTAAAAATTCATCGCTTTTGTTAAAATTTAATCTATTTTGGTGAAAAATGCAACTTTTCGATTGAAAATTAATTTGTTTTGAATCAGGATTCAACTATTTTGTTAAAAATTCGCCTTTTTTGGTTGAATTAAACTGTTTTTAATTTAAAATTAAAATATTGTTTTGTGGACACATCAACTATTACATTTTTCGTTGATAATTCATCTTTTGGTTTGAAATTCTCCTATTTTTTTTAACACTCGTCGCTTTTGGATGAGAAATTCATCCTTCTGGATGGAAAGTTATACTTCCTTCTAAAAAATTCTTCCTTTTGGATTGAAAATTCAACTATATTGTTGAAAATGCCACTATTTTCGGTTGAATATTCATCTTTTATAGATTAATATGTTTTTGTTTGAAAATTCATCTTTTTTGGTTAAAAAATCAACTGATTTCTAAAAAAAAATGGTATTTTTGGCTTGAAAATTTGACTATTTTTTTTTTTAATGCAACTGTTCATGGTCAAAGGTAATTCTTTTTTGTTTAAAAATTCTACCATTTGATTGAAAATTCGTCTCTTTCCATTGAAAGTTTATTTATTTGAATGTGAATGCAACTGTTTAATCTAAAATTTATTTATTTTTTTGAAAATTCAACTGATATGTTGAAAAATCATCTTCTTTCGTTGAAAATTCATCTTTCCAGGTTTAAATGTCAACTCTTTTCTAAAACATTCGACTCATTGGCTTTAAACATCAAATTTGCTAAAAGTTTATCTCTTTTGGTAGAAAATTAATCTTTTTAGGTTGAAAATTGAGATATTTTGTACGAAATGAAATATATTTCCACTTACAATCTTGAGCCTTTCATATTAAATTCAATATGGTACCCATACAATAATGTTATTTAAATGAATTTATTCCCCTATTTTCGTGAAAAGTACCCTATTTCCCGTATTTTGGAAGAATTTTGAGCTGTGAAGTTTGTTGAAATATCATAGTTTTCCATTTTGTGTTTCATTTTAGCCATTTTTAAAATGAAATGGAAAAAAAATTTCGGCTTAAAGGTAGGTTTGTGGTGTTTGTATTTGTGACGTCATTCTGGGGGTTCAAGCTTTGTGACGAAAATGGGGAGGGGTGTAAAAAGTTTTCAGAATAGCGTGACGCACATTTTCAACTTTTTTGACAAATTTTCGACAAATTGACAACTAAAAAAAATCGACGTGTCCAAACGATAAGGTTACATCTCGGAGGAACTAAATGAAAAGGTGCTAACTCGTGGAGACAAAATAAAAACGTTCTAACTCGGGTGGTGTAGACTCTCGCAGCTTCAAAATCTCATGTCAATTGTATTGGCAACATAAGGGCCCTCAACTCTGTAGCACCTTTTCATTTGGTCTCCACGAGTTAGCACCTTTTAATTTGGTTTCGTCGAGATGGAACTTTGTCATTTGGGCACGTCAAAATATAGTTTTCATTTTCTCCTTGAAGTATCTAAAAAATACCACTTTGTCGATTTAGATAGTTGATTGTTGGAAATAAGTTCAATGCTAAAAGGATTTTGAGCATGTTTAATGAAATGTATAAAATTTGAGGATGATGCTGTCATCGAAAGAAAGAAAATCATCGGCAGATAGTAACGTGTTCTCGTTCTTAACCAGCTGACCTTTAAACTTCTTTGCCATTTAAGCGGAAGCCGCTTAAACTCGAATCCACACCGCCATTATCCGTCATGACACGATCTTGTTTCTTCGTGAGTCGATCTGCAGATCGTAGGGACTTTCCAAATAACAGGCAATAAACTGATCTCAAGTCTTGGCATGAAATTCGAAAAGTTACGACGTAACGTACTTGATACTTTTACCTGTCTATCGAGAAACAATTTCGCCAACAGGAATTTAATTCATATCAGTATCTTGCAAACTGTAGTTCAATTTGTCAAAAGCGTTTGTTAAAAACAAAGAGAGTCGATCAACTAAGTAATTTTATAAAAAATTGTTGGAACAAAATTAAAAATACCACATGATATTTTAATTGTCGTAATAATTGATGTTAAGTTTCCAATTGTTCAGAATCTTAGAATATGATTAAAAATTAAGAAACTAGATTCAGATTAATTCCAAATTTGTATATCTTCTTAGTGTCCATAATCCAACTTTAATGACAACATTCTTAAAAGTTTAAATGAAATCATTAAATTTGTAAGAATTATGTGATTGCAATATTATAATATTATTTTCTTTAAACAATATCAATTTTGATCTTAATAAAAACCTATCCGTCTTTAACAAAGAAACACAAAAATAGCCTTGTTTATTTATCAAAATAGTCAAAAACAAGAACTGATTAAAGTTACAGTTACAGAACAGGCCCGAAATTCAAATCAGGATTGTTACCAGTTCTTGCAAATTTGTTGAATTAGTGTTACATTTGACATGCGCATAATTAATAAAAATAGTCAAAGTAGGCACTATATGCCTACAAAAAAGGGTTTCTGAGCATCTTAAGACGTTAATTAGGTTGCTCAAATCCCTCACCACCACCTATCAGTCCCCCACTCTCTTCACTCCGCTTCTATTCTATCCTGTCTTGGCCTATCCTATCCGATACTATCTTACCACCCCCTTTCCTACTTGTCATCCATCCCCTTCTCTCATACTCACCCTCCCCTTATTTACTGCCCCTTCATTCTCCTTACTTTTCCTCACGAACCTTTTCATACTTCCTCTTCCCTCACTTTCCCTACTTCCACACACTTACCCTTCTCCTACCAACCCCTAACTTCCATCCGCTGCTTCTACTGTCTCACTTCCCTACTCCCACTCCCTCACTTTCCCCAAAGGTCTTCTACTCCCTCCACTCCCTTCCTTTCCATACTACTTTGCCACTCATCCTACTCCCCATACCCTTACTCCCCCTATTTTCCTCCCATCGCTTCCTCTACACCCCCTCCACACGCTCCCGTACAATCTCATCCTCTCCCCTCACTTTCGCTACTACACTCTCCCTCCTCTACTATTTCGGCTCCTGATCACGTAATTATTTTCGTGGATGTGACTGCATTTCGGCGCATGAAGAGCTTTTATTATAATATTTCAATAACTCTTGAATTTCATATTCTTGTATTTATTTATATTTAGTTTATTATATTGCAAACAATAGATAAAAAAGTCCCAACATATATTTTAAGCATCTACGACTATTTACATAGTTTTCATAAGCTTTGAAATAGAAATTTCATTTTTTAACGTTTAGAGAATGAATTTAAAATAAAAAGTACCCTCATTGATTTTCCCAATAACTATTTCTATCATAATTAGGGTTAGGGCTAGTGGCAGAAAAGTTTTTCCTTGAACACGAAATACCCCTTTAAAAAAAGTTTCAAAGCGAATTGTGTAAATTTTTTCATTTCTACCCATAATATTCATTTGATTAATTACACTAGTTTACAAAATTCAATTTTTTTCTGCCCACAAGATCTTAATATGATTTTTGAATGTATTTTGGCTCACAAAACACGAAAATCACACACACACATGTTTTTATGGATGCTTTTTCGAGATATCAATGTCCGAACCATTTTTTTCAATTTTTAGTGTTTCAGTGAGTTTTTAACGATTTTAATAAGTTGGAAAAGTTGTATTTTTTGGCAAAAATCGAGGTCGAAAATTCACATATCGTCGTAAATTTTCGGGAATTTTCCCGAATAGTTATTAGGAAAAAATTCCGAAAAGTTATGAAAAATTACTGAAAAATTAGGGAATGTTCCCTAATGTTTCGTAGGGGAAATTCCGCAAAATTTGAAAATTTTCCGAAAAATTGGGGAATTTTCCCTAATGTTTCGTAGGGAAAATTCCGCAAAATTGGTAAATTTACCGAAAAATAAGGGTATTTTCCCTAATATTTTGTAGGGCAAATTCCGTAAAATTTGTAAATTTACCGAAAAATTAGGGAATTTCCCTAATGTTTCGTAGGGAAAATTTCGCGAAATTTACCTAAAATTTTGGGAATTTTTCCTAATGTTTTGTAGGGAAAATTCCAGAAAATTATTGGAATTTACCTAAATTTTCTGGAATATTCCCTAATATTTCTTAGGAAAATTCCCTGTGACTTTTTGGAATTTATCAAAAATTATATATATATCTAAAATTTCGGGCACATTCCCCAATATTTTTTTAGGGAAACTCCCTCGAACTTTTTAAAATTATCTAAAATTTCAGGTTCATTCCTGAATATTTTGTAGAGAAAATCCCCGAAATTCTTGAAAATGGTTGAAAATTACCTATAGTACCTCAGTTGTTTGAGATTTAAGTGAAAGATCGAAACCAAAAGTTAACATTTTATTTCAAATTATTCATTTATATAAGTATTACATTGTTATATTGCAATGCAATATGAAACTAAACAAATGATTAGCTGTGAAAATATTGCCCTCTCAAAGAACATCTTGAAATTTTCTAAATTTAACGATTTTTTTAATTAATCTTAATGCTGTTGCTGTTCTTACGGGTTTTCCATTTTTTAGTTTATTAACTCTTTTGTGCCCCTTTGGAGGATTGATATCAAGTAGCATCCTGAAACATATATAATAACAAAATATTTAAATCAAATTTATTCAGAAAAAAGATCTTCTCCTTTCACTCCGCTGGGATTCGAACACCAGGTCAACTGATTTCCGGTCAGGTGCTCTAACCACTGAGCTCCTAGAGAGATCAGAGGAAGAATTCTTTTTTCTGAAATACGCTTTATTATGCAAGATTTTATGTACAAATCAATTTTTACTAGAAATCTTTATTATCATCGGAAATGGTAACGATCGATCCAAAGAGAAATCCTTTCACACACACTGTGAAACTGGAAATCTACAATATCGATCAAAGTTATATCCTCTCATACAGAAAATATTTAACGTCCTCAGACTAGATGGAGATATGTATTAAAAAATTTTAAATTAAATTTATTCAGAAAATAGATCTTCTCATTTCACTCGGCTGGGATTCGAATACAAGGTCAACTGATTTCCGGTCAGGTGCTCTAACCACTGAGCTACTAGAGAGATCAGAGGAAGAATTATTTTTTTTGAAATACGCCTTATGATGCCAGATGTTATGTACAAATCATTTTTTACTAGAAATCTGTATTATCATCAGAGATATTTATCTATCCTATTTTTTTTTGTATCGATCGATTTCTAGTAAAAATTGATTTGTACATAACATCTTGCATAATAAAGCGTATTTCAGAAAAAAGATTTTTTCCTCTGATCTCTCTAGTAGCTCAGTGGTTAGAGCACCTGACCGGAAATCAGTTGACCTGGTGTTCGAATCCCAGCGGAGTGAAAGGAGAAGATCTTTTTTCTGAATAAATTTAATTTGAAAATTTTTAAGTCATATCTCCATCTAGTCTGAGGACGTTAAATATTTTCTGTATTAGAGGATATAACTTTGATCGATATGGTAGATTTCCATTTTCACAGTGTGAAATATCGAAAGAATTTGTATTAAGAATTTATATTTACTGCTGCATAAACTCCAGTGTGAATGATTTCTCTTCTGCATAATTGTAGCCATAAACGAAATGGCTTAGTACCAAAAGGAGAGAACACCCTGAAGAACGCTGTCTTGTTTCAGCGATGACATTTTTCTCGACTATAATCAAACAGACAGCAGCTTGCTTCGTCGTATAAGGACATCCCTGTAACAAAAGCAAATATCTTAAAACTTTATAGGTCCTTCAAAATCATTTCATATCTTCTAAAATTCTAGGAAGTTATTTACCCTCAAATATTTCAAACGCTTTGAAATCCCTTCAAATTAATGAAATTAATACAAAATTCTTTGAAATCTTTTTAAATTCCCTAATATATTTAAAATTAAAAGCTTTTGAAAATGCCTCATAAGTTTTAAAAATGCCCTAAAATCTTAAAAATCCCTTCAAATTATTGAAATCTATTAAAAATTTCGCGGAATCTTTAAAAATACTCTGAAATATTTCCAAAAAATGCAAGACAATTCAGAAATAGGTATAGACCTGAATTGAATAGTGATTAACCCATGAGTTAATTTATTGAAAGAAAAGTGACTAATGCGATCTTTTCATTATAAAAAAGTGACTGAAAAGTGATTTGAGAAAAAAAGTGACTAATAGTGACTGATAGCTGCAAATAAGGTACCATTGGAACCAAATCTTGAGAATAGGGTACATTAGGGACCCCAACTGAATATAGGGTACAATGGGGGATATAGGGACCGGTCTGTGAGGCCTGTAATTATAAAATTACCCAAAATAAATATTTCATTGAAAAATAAATAGTAAATAATAATTTACAGGGCTAATAACAAATGACAACAAGAATAATGGAAAAAAATTGTCGAAAATACAAATAAACGAATTATAAACTATCCGAAATTTAAAATAACAGGATTTTTAATTATCGAAAAATGAAAGTAATTAAAATAAAATTAATTTAAAATTACGAAAAATAAATATTTAATTATAAAATAAATAAATAAATTTATAAATAAATAATTAATTTCAATTATAATTAATTATTAATTTAATAATTAACACACCTAAAATTATTATTATTAGCCCTATCAATAATTGATAGGTCAATTTTTTCATTTATTTTCAACTTCTTATTTTTTCCCTTTTTTCCCTATTTTCCACCTTTTTCACTTATTTTCAATTGATATTTTAGCTTGAACAACTTTTTTTCAATTTATAATTTTATATTACGTTTCAAGCTTCAAGAATTTTTTTTCCTAAACAATTGTTTAGAAAAATCGGTCAATTAAATCTCGAGATATACTCAAAAACGGCGGAACAACTCTGAAAATTGAAAAAAAAAATTGAACATTGATATCTCGAAAACGCTTCAATAAAAAAATTTGTAAGTGTATTTTCGTGTTTAGTGGGCCAAAATACATGGGAAAATCAGAGTGAGATATGGTGGGCAAAATGGCTGTAAACTAGTGTTATCATTCAGTAAATATTTTATTGACGTTCTTTTCAAATTGAAAGTTATTATGGTTTTTAAAATTTGGGTGTTTCTGAAATTGAACACAAATAAAGTATTCTGGTTGTAAAATATTTTTAACAAATACTGCTTCTTGTCCAATAAAATACGTCAAATTGAAAAATAAATTATTGAAAATACCGATTTTAAAAAGATATTAATTTCAAGGCTTTAGAAACAATAACATTAACTATTTTTATTGTGAAGAAGTTCTTATCAATTTACTATTTGTTGAATAAAAATTCTCAACTTGATAGTTTCCACACTCCACATTGATCCAATTTATTAATATTTAGAATTCCTTAGATTTAGAGGCAATAAATTTTTTAGTATATTGTTCATTGTTTAAAAGTGTATTCAAAACATGAGAGGATTATAGAAGTGATATATTTAAACCGTCGGATTAAAAAACGATAAAATTGATCAAAATTCTAGTTATTAATTATTTATTGTTTAAATATATAATTCTATTTCCAAAATGTACAACATTTCTTATCTAAAAGTTTTGAACACTTTGAATTGTATGGCTTATCATTGTCTTAATCCTGTTTCGATATTAAAATTAATCCAAAATTGAAATCATCAAATACTGAAATGTTAAATTACACTTGAAAATTCTTGAAAATTAACAGAGACCTGGTTTAATTATTGATTCGAAAGTATTCTGTATGTTCAAAAATTTTCCAATTTTCAACATCCAATGTCAATTTGAAATCAATTCTGTTGAAAACTTTATGTTATACCAATTTTATTGCATTTAAATTCAAAATCATCCCAACAAGAAAGATTAATATCGATAATTTTCAAACTAAAAGTGTTAAATTCGATAAAATATCTCAAAATTCGAACTTGGAATGCTTTCATACTTTCATAATATGTATTCATTTCTTGAATTTCGGGTATAAAAACAAAATTTATTCATTCTGAGATTATTTTTCAATAGATTATAAAAATTGTACATTTGTGCTCGCATCCTAAGGGCAAAAAATTACTTTCATACCCAAGTCTAACTAGTCAACAATTTATTCGCTTCGTACCAAATGACACTTCTCATAAAAACATGTAAAATATATTTTCGATGAAAAATAAGAGAATTAATCATTAGACAGTTTTGAAGCCAAAAGTTTGACGAATCGAAGGAACCGGCGAATGAATAGTGAAAGCAATTTAATTCTTTGAAAAGTGATGATTTTTCAGGGGAAAAAAATTATCATCACCATGTCAAAAATACATTTTTCTATTTTTCAATTAAAAAATAGCAAGTAAGTTGTGAAAAGGTTGATTATAAAACTGGTTTTTAATATTGCTACTCATAAAAAATACTAGAGAATTTTTTCTTGAAAACTTTCTTCGTTATTCAGTTCGTACTGGTATCAATCTCGTACCGATTTCCTCTAAATAAATATTGAAAAGTATTGCAAGAAAATCGTAAATCATGTTCCAATCATGCATCTGAATAAATGAGCTACGATAAATTAGAAGTGACTCTAAAGTTCATTACAGTAATTTTTGTATCTCTATAGTGTCAATTACGAATTTGAACCATTATAAAACCGGAATTTTAAGGTATTTGGTGAATAGAAATGGTAAGTGAGAATTTGAATGGATGCAGGAGTGATGTAAGCGATAGAGGACGATAAAACGCATTGATGGAAGATTTCCCACAGTCACCTGGTCCCGAGGTTCGCAACATCGGATCTCCCTTTCGATAATTGCCCTATTCGCTAATTTCCAAATGCACAGCGCGGACATGACAGTCGTGGCATTAGGGCATTAGGCAGTATATCGCAAACGAGTGATTTGCATCAAATTGATCTGTTAAGTCAACAAACCAGTTACCCACTGTACTCCTCTCTTTTGTCTCTCCCTTTTTTTCTCTCTCCCTCAAATTTCCCTCCAGATCGTTCCCACTCACTCACACTAGACTAGACCTCGTGTTGACTCGTTGCATAACCGAGAGTGACCCCCAATGCAACAATTTGCTCTGATCCGCGAACCTTTCTACCACGAAACTGCGAAAGATGATTGATGTGGGAGCGGTTTCTCCGATCCATTCGAATTCTTCGACCCAAGAGAATACTGTCATGGAAATTGAGAGTAGGTGCAGATAATTGGGCTAGATGCAAAATGAGGATGGTGAATAATACTCACTCAGAGAAATGTTCTCTTGTGTCAAAAGGATGCCTCTTGGCGCAATAAATGGGGTTTCATCTTAAATTTAGCCGATTTTTATTTTTTTTTAAGAATCTGTTTACAGCCAAAATTATTCGTTTGCGACAATCTTCATCTAATCTTATAACCAAATAATTAATAGCATATGCCTAGAACCTTTTACTTTTACTTCCCTCAAAGATATCTCAGTAATTTTAATAAATTAGGAAGAAATTTTTGTTTTGGGGTGTCTATTATAGTGTAATGTATAATGTAAAAATGGTTATAACTAGATTAATACTCCAGATTGAAAGATTTTTGATCAATGATTTTTATAAATTGAAGAAGTAATTCGTTTCGCCTTACGGTCACATAAAAATAAAAACAAACAGAGCCATCATTTAACTCATTTTTTTTTATTTCCTCACGCTTCGACAACTAATGCGTTCCTTTTTCAAAGATAACCTAAGTAAGGTTACAATTGGTTACTAATATAGAACGAAAATAAGAAAAATAATAATTTCATGATATACCTAAGTTGAACAATTGAATTAATCAAACATTTTTTGAGAACGAAAGATCATTCCAAAAAAATGACAGGATTGCAAAACAAAAATACGCGTTGAATTGGAAAATTCCAATCAATTTGTAAGTCAATGTTAAAAACATATACATTATATGAAGTCTCTCAAAATTGAAGAGACTTCAATCACGTAGAAAACTACATTGTTTTGATTGTAAAGAATTTTCTAATGGTTAGGATGAACAAACAGAAAATGACACCTGAAGATTACGTGAAAGTTATATGAAGACAATATTCAATGAACGTCGCCGTCGATGGTATAGGCTGGTTTTTAGAAAACTACTGATGTGGAAGCGCGAAACTGAATTGAATGTAAAATTAGGAAAAAATTGTAACTACAAAGATGACATTCTATAATGCTTCGATAAATTTCATTAATATTTAAAACTTCTGTCTGTAAATTAACAGAAATATTACGAAATTTGTTCATGAATATGGACTCAATGTCTTTGATAAGCTCTTTTTTATGGTAGCTAATAATTTAATATTAATAAATTCAGAATCATAATGATTAAAATTCCAAGAACGTTGTGACAATCCTGTATCCAAATTTCCAATTTCACAATCTCTTTTGTGTTCACTAATTCTAGTTTTTAATCTCCTACCAGTATTAAGGTAAACGTCCCAGTAATCGTCACCATAAGAGATTTCATTGACTTCAAATATTTAGAAAATTGTTTTGGAAGGATTAGTTAAAAAATGATTGGTACTGATTGAAGCATTAAACATCCTAGAATGTTATGAAAATTGGTTTTACATTATATTTAATATTACTTCTTATTGATAAACAATTAAAAGTAAAAAAAAACCGATGTCCCAGTTATCGCCATTTCCAAATCGGGTCCATATCATCTCACATGCGGCAAGTCACACCTGCGGCATCTCTACCTAGCGGCATCTCTCACCAGTGGAAAGAGGACCAATATTATTTCTGTTGCTAGTCACTGGGGTGCCTTCCCGCCCCCACGAGACGTTGGAAAAGGTGTAGGGGTTTGACCAACATTATTTCTTTGGCCAGTCACAGGGGTGCGGTGAGAGATGCCGCAAAAATGTCAATTTTACTGTGAAAAATGCCGCGCGGGAGAGAAGCCGCTAGATAGAGATGCCGCAGTTGTGACATGCCGCAGAGAGACTTGCCGCATGTGAGATGATATGTCCCCTCCAAATCTGCCATGTACTAGTAATCGCGAGTCGTTGTCCCAGTCTTCGCGAAAAAGGGTTAAGTTTTCTTGAAACGTGTTTTTATAGTGATTTGGACGTGTATTTCAAGTGTATTTTTGTATTTTAAGTATACTTTAATAAAATGAAAGATGTATTGTTAGTTTGATATTGGTTAAGAGATTGAGACCTCCGAGATGAAATCCGTCGAAACATAACCTCAAAATCGAATCTTCTGATAGTTCCAATACGTCTGACGGACATTATAATAATTAATGATAATAAAAATTATTTTTTTTTAACATTTTTAGTTTTTATTTCAATTAAAAAAATTTTCGAATAAAATTAATATTTTATTTATAATAAATAAATTGGTCTAAAAAATAAATCCAAATAAATATTTATTAGAATTTTTATCACGATACATGATAACTACAATGCTGAAATTCTTTTATAATACTGAACATTACAAATAAGAATTATTAACATTTTCCTTTTTAAAATAAAGTTCGAAAAATAATATTGAGTTGTATAAAGTCATATAACCTAACTTTAATCTATAAAATGGCTAAGTACAACAGAATTACATGGGATACAAAAATTTACTCACTGGTAATTTGTATAATTAACTTTTTTGCAACATAAATTATAAATACAATGACGAAATTTGATAAATTGCAGTGACTAAAAAAATCATGTGTATTTGGAGGTTATGTTCTGTTTACGTTGTCAAAACATTAAAAATATCAATAATTATATATCTGTCACACATTTTTCTTTATATTATGCAGTATAGATTAATGTTAGCTAATGAAAAACTACTCAATAAATATTAACTTCACTGAAAAATGATAATAAACTAAAAAATTGATAATGAAATCGCTAAAGTCATGCCAATATTGTACATCACCTTTTTCAGTTTTAAGCACTAATTTATATTACGGTTACTTTTCACGCAGTAACAAGTCAGTTCTCCGATTTCATTTCACGCCTTTTTCAAATTAATTAAATCATTATTTTTAACGAAATATGGAAATAAAATTTTGACAGATTCGTCCTAGTCTTCGTGACCCGTCGCGATTACTCGAGCAACTATGCTTTTGAAATGTCCCTATAATCGTGCCCGATATTTCTCGAACGAGAAGGTACTAATTGAAGACTTTACTTAATTTTATGGAACAAAAATGATCTTTTATTACAAAAAAATGATTTTCGTCCTGATCAAGTAATTTTTCGACATATTAAAAGCTTAAGCAAAGAAACGTCTTTCCTAACCTAAATGTTAAGCTATTTTCCACGTTTCGTGATTCATTGCCACCGGCAATATAAATCAATTTTTTTTACTCATGTGCACTATTTGTACAAAAAAACTAATTTGTTTTCTACAACAAGCACTGTTCAAACTTACTCAAAAATATTTTAGTAATGTATTTTAATGCGGAAAATACTTAATTTTGGCGTTTATACTTCAAAACTGACGATTACTGGGACCGTCACGATTACTGGGACGTTTACCTTACCGGTATATACTTTATTGCAAATTTGAATTTTCTCAAATAAATAACACCATACAAATTTTTAGTGCTATCACTTTCTTTCTTCTCCAATAAATAATTATCTAAAGTGTCAGTGTTTTTGAAATAAACATTGGTATTGAATTTTTCTTATAAATTTTTTAAACGTTCAGAGAGACACTGTATGTATGATAAAGTAACTTTTAAATCAAATTTATTGTAAGTATCAACCAATTTGTTTTTCCTATCAGTGCTATCATAAATCTCATAAATGCTTTCAGTAATAATGGATATTAATTTCATTTATATTTTATATTTTATTTTTATTCATAAGGATATTATTATTATCATTATTTTTGTTAAGTTATGATTCCATATAAGCTTTTCTTCAGTGCAATCAAACATCAAAACAATATCTAAGGAAACTATTGAATGGGTTTTATGTACAATAATGTTTTTTAGAATATCATTAGGTCTACAACTATTTTTTATAAACAAACAAGTGTTTACAGAAATTGGTTTTAACTGTGAAAACAATCAGTCTTCAAGTTAAATTTGGTTTGTGGACCTTTGGGAAAGCATAAGCTTTTGCTATAACACTATTGTGAATTTTTAAACGGTATGCATATTAATCATCAATTAATCTTTTTTTTCATATTAAAGCTATATTGTTATATTTATTTTTGATTGTTGGAATTATGCTAGCTTTTATGTTTTTATACAGAATATCATTCTAAAGAATGTTTTCAACTGTTTTTTATAGTCTTCTCTATTAGCTGCAATAGTTAGATTGCCCTTATCGGCTTATAGAAAAAAATGAGTTGAACGATGGCTCTGTTTTTATTTTTACGTGATCGGTAGACAAAGCGAATTACTTCTTCAATTTATATACATTGTCGTTTGAAGATTGGTCTGATTTGGTGTTGTGAATCTTTATATTATCAATAATTCGTATACATACTTAAAAACGATGGCGATACAAAATAAGGTTATAAAATTTGATCTAAATAAACTTATATAGGACTTCGAATTGTTTCCCTCTATTTTGAAACTTCGGAATTTATGGCTATATTTACAATAGTTTATTTGAAGAAGAAAGCTAGAACACGTTAAAAAACTATTGAAGATTAGATTAAGATAATAATCCTTTTTCGGTTGAAAATGTTTCCTTTATAAGTTAAAAAGGAGAAGAAAATTAATCATTTTTATTGAAAAATCGATGTTTTTAATGAGTTTCTCAAACTGAAAAAACAATGCTATTTTTTGTAAAATACTTATCTTTTTTCGTACAAAATCCAACTATTTCCTTGAAAATTCATCATTCTTTAAAATAAAGTTAACTTTTTGTTCAAAATTCTTCTTTTTCGATTTAAAAGTCAATTGTTTTCTGAAAAATTCGACTATTTAGCTTGAAAACGTATCTAGTTTGTTAAAAATTTCTCTATTTGGGTAGAAAATTAATCTGACTTGTTTAAAATTCATCTATTTGGTTAAGAATTCAACTATTTTGCTGAAACTGCGTCTTTTTCGTTGAATTTAACAGGTTGATACTTCGTTTTTCGTTGTTTAAGATTAATTTTTTTAACTAAAAATTCAATCCTTTGATTTTTGGTCATCTTTTTTGGTCAAAAATTCCACTATGCTGTTGAAAATTTGTCCTTTTAGATTGAAAATGCACCTTTTATGGCAGAAAAGTCATCTTTCTTAGTATAAAACTCAACTCACTTCTATAAAATTCGTCTTTTGGTTTAAAAATTCAACTACTTGGTTGAGAATGCACTCTCTTAATCTGAGTTAGTAGAAATTTCACTAATGTAATTTGTAGCTTTATGTCTGACTGTTAAATTAGTAATTTTATAACTTTCTACTAAATGAAATTGTAAGATTTATGTTACTAAATGAATTAGTAAGAGTATTCTACTAATCTTCTTAATTATACTAACTTACTAATTTAATGAGTAGCAACGAGTTTCTAGGGAAATATAATTTATTAATTTTTGTAAGGCTTCCTAATGGCTTTTGAGATTTATTTTAAAAAGTTTATGTTTTCTTAATTTAGATTCTAATATTATGTTGTTATATTAATAATGACTGTGTATGGACAATGAAATATTTCAAATTCATACGGTATTTTCAAAACAGAACACAGCAGTGCTTCTTGAAGTGTATTTCAGTGCCCCGTTGAAGGGATTTCAGTAAAACTAGGCAAGTAATACAAAAACAATAAATATTTCAGAAAAGCGCTAACATGGTTTTGTCAAAAAAACCCTTCAAGTATAAGTTTAAATTCATTTTGAATATACCGCCGAAAGTAAATGGCGTCTCTCGTATAGCGCAGGCGTATGCACGCTCCTGCTGCAATGACGCCGTGACTCTCGCTCCTCTCGCGATTTTTCGTTTCTGAATAAGTGGATTCTGATTTCTGATTTTTTCACTGGTATTATTATTTTTTGTGTCTGTTTAGTATCTCGAAAATGGATAAGTTTTAGTTTAATATTGAAGAATAAGTGAATGCTTTAAAGGGAGCTGGGAGAGTGTCCTTAAAAAAAGTTATGTTAATTAAAACGTATTTTTAGGAAAATTTAACATCTCCGAGGCTTATAGTGTGTACAAATTGGCAAACGTACTACCTAATCTCCAGACTCGAATTAATTCTAAGGAATATTTATGTACCTTTTCTTCTGCAGAAAATAATATAAGAATTTTGAGAACCTAGAATCTCTGGTAGCTGGTCAGTATAATATGGTTATATGTAATTTGATGTATCGTTTATACAATTTTCACTTTTCTTGTATTTTTCCATGTATTTATTAATTTATCATTTGATTTCAGTAAAATTCTATTGATTGTAAAATTAGCTTTTAAATTTATTTAAAACTACCATTTAAAATAGTTACTAGCAATACATTTATCAATTCATTTATTAGTAGCATTACCCATTCCTTTAGTAGATATAGTTACTAATTCATTTAGTTAGCTATTCTTACACACTGAATTAGTAGACTTTTACTAATTAGTAATTTTCTACTAATTCAGATTTAGAGAACATCTTCTAAATTTTTTTGTGTCGATAATATTAGTCTTTAATGTGTCGAAGAGGATTAATTTTTTTTTTTCATCAGAGAAGTTTCGCGTGTTACAAAACCTTTGCGACCCCTCTCCTATGTCACACTGTGTGACATTAGGGCAGACCCCCTACCCCTCCCATTTATACAGAGTGTCTTGTGTTCTGGAAATCTTTGAAAACCGAGAAAAGTCCTTGAATTCGTTTTTACCTGGAAAAACCTGGAAAAGTCCTTGAATTTTGCTCATGGTTCTGGAATTTTGGTTCTTTTAAAGAAAAAATAGTTTTTCAAACTTTTTCTCTGCTGAACGAAAAAAGATTACCTTTTTAATAAGAGACTGTTTATTTTATCAGGGTGAAAATCACAAAGCTATAATCGAAATATTTGAATATTAATGGTTGGAGCAAATAAAAAATTGGTCGGGCTAAAGTTAGAGAATTTTGAAAATGAAGTTTGGGACTAGTAATTATTTTAGTTAGTAATTTATTTGCCTTGTATTTTTATTTCTTTCCTTGCAGTTGTTTCATCCTGACGATTGATTTCAGTGAAGAATTTTATTATTTGGTTGCAAATTCAACAATTTTTATTAAAAAGTCATACTTTTTATTTGAAATATCTACTATTACATTATTTGTTGAGAATTCATATTTTTGGGTAGAAAATTCATCTTTTTGGTTAAAAATGCCTTTTTTGATTGAAAAATAATTTTTTAAACTAAAATGTAACTATTTCATTTTTGGCTGAAATTTGAAAATTCAATTACTTGGGTAAAACCGAGAGTAAAACTTGAACCACTTTGTTAAAAAATTTGTTTGTTTGAGGGTTGATCTCTTTGATTGAAAATTTAAATATTTTGCTGAAAATTCTGTTTTTCATTTAAAATTTATTTTGTAACCTACAAATATAACTTTCCCATTTTTTTTCTGAAATTTAATCTCTCTTTTGATTAAAACTGCAATTTGTTGGTTAAAAATAAACTTTTTTGTTGAAAATTTGTATTTTTGTGTTGAAAATGCTGTCTTTTAGCTTAAATGTTCAACAATTTCCTTGAAATTTTTCCTGTCCTGGCTGAAAAATCTTTATTTGTTGAAAATTCGTCTTTTTGATTAGAAAATTCGTCTCTTTGATAGAAAATTAATATTTCGGGTTGAAAATTTGTTGTCTTTTTTCGTTTGTTAAAAGTTGACCTACTTTATTAAACTTTCATTCTTTGGTTGCAGAATTGCAGATTCATTAATTTAGTTGAAAATTCATTTCTGTTTCAAAATTCAGCTATTTAGTTGAAATTTTTTTTACTAAAAATTAATCATTTTTAGTCGAAAATTAAATTATTTGTTTGCGAATTGGTTTATGTTGTTGAAAATTTGTCTTTTTTGGTAGAAAATTAATGTTCTTTGTTGAAAATTCGTCGTTTCGGTTAATAATTCAGTTTTGTAGGTTAAAAGTTGAACTATTTGGTTACAAATTTAACTATTTTGTTGATTTTTTTTTTAATTTAACTCTTTGGTTGAAAATTTAACTATTTTGTTGAAAATTCTGTTTTTGTTGTTGTCGAAAATTCCAATTTTCGTGTTGAAAATTCAACTATTTTTAGTCAAAGTTTAATATTTTTTCGTTTCAAAATAAGACTATCTGGTTGGAAATTGAAAATTCAATTACTTGGGTAAAACCGAGAGTAAAACTTGAAACACTTTGTTGAAGAATTTGTTTGTTTGAGGGTTGATCTCTTTGATTGAAAATTTAAATATTTTACTGAAAATTCTTTTTTTCAATTAAAATTTATTTTGTAACCTACAAATATAACTTTCCAATTTTTTTTGCTGAAATTTAATCTTTTTAGGTCAAAAATTGGTCTTTGATTGGTAGGAAACTAATCCTGTGGATGGAAATTTTCTCTCTCTTGATTAAAACTGCAATTTGTTGGTTAAAAATGAACTTTTTTGGCTTAAATGTTCAACAATTTCCTTGACATTTTTTCCTGTCCTGGCTGAAAAATCTTTATTTGTTGAAAACTCGTCGTTTTTATTAGAAAATTCGTCTCTTTGATAGAAAATTAATAATTTCGGGTTAAAAATTTTTTTTTTTTTTTCGTTTGTTAAAAGTTGACCTACTTTATTAAACTTTCATTCTTTGGTTGCAGAATTGCAGATTCATTAATTTAGTTGAAAATTCATCTCTGGTTCAAAATTCAGCTATTTAGTTGACATTTTTTTACTAAAAATTAATCATTTTTAGTCGAAAATTAAATTATTTGTTTGCGAATTGGTTTATTTTGTTGAAAATTTGTCTTATTTGGTAGAACTATTTGGTTACAAATTTAACTATTTTGTTGAATTTTTGTTTAATTCAACTCTTTGGTTGAAAATTTAACTATTTTGTTGAAAATTCGGTTTTTGTTTTTGTCGAAAATTCCAATTTTCGTGTTGAAAATTCAACTATTTTTGGTTAAAGTTTAATATTTTTTTGTTTCAAAATAAGACTATCTGGTTGGAAATTCATTTTTGTAATTTCAAGTATTTTGTTAAAAAATCATGAAAATTCAACTGTTTTGTTGAACATTCGTCTATTTCGACAGAAAATTCGTCCTTTTGGATTTAAAATTCACCTTTTTTGTTAAGAATTGAACTGTCTTCTAAAAAATTCAATCATTTCGTTGGAAATGCAACTGTTTTTGGTTGAAGTTTCATTTTTTCTGTTTAAAATTTGATTATTTAGTTTAAAATTCATCTTTGTAGGTAGAAAACTCAACAATTTGGTTAAAAAATCAACTTATTTGTTGACAATTTCATTATTTTATTGGAAATAAACCTAAATTAGCTTAAAATTTGATAACTCAGTCAAATTTCAACCAATTTCTAGTATTTTTAGTGGAATTTTCGAAAGTACATGAAGATTCAAAAGAGAGTTGCAATAGTGAAAACTTACAAAAGAAAAACTGACATTTGTTGTTAGAAGAGTCTATGAAAGTTATTGCAAAATCTGTTGTATAAAGAAATTCTAGTGTTAGAGCACCTGCAATTGGGTTTGTTTATAAATTTTATTTTTTTGAGCTGTTTTTTCAGTATATTCAGAAATATGTTATGAATGAAAAACTTAAAATAAATGTTAATTCAACTTGAAATTAGAAAAGTTATTATATAAAGGAAAAATTTGAATTAATCAACCATTAAATGCATTTATATACTGTCAAATATTCATAAAATCCTTCCCCTGAGTAATCAGACTTAATTATACCTTACAAAATCATTTGTTGAACATTTTACAGAACATGAATTGGTACGAATAATCATATTGCTCAATCGTGTCAAACAATTATATTTTGTCGTGATACTCATTTCCATTCTCAGAATACTTCAAATAATCTTCTATATGTACGAAAAACACGAAAAATTATCTTCTATTAACAAAAACTAATAATTAGTTGAGGTGTCTCATCTCGCCCCAATACGTGTCTCGTCTCGCCCCAGAGCATGGGGCGAGATGAGACATGTGCACAAATGATAATTTTCATATTTTCATCGCAATTACTATTTTTGAAACACTTCGTCTTTTATGAAATTGATACATGAAGGTTCATACAATGTATAGAACCGCTTACATTTTTAAAAACTACTATAGGTTTCAAATATTTCACTGAAAATGATAACTATGCTCATCTCGCCCCGGCCTCCCCTATTCCTTTTGGGTTTAATTATTAAGTCAATATTCGATTAAACGGTAAATCTAGATTAAACTCTCTTCTTGGTTTATGAGTCTGAAATTAAAAAGAAATTTAGTTCTCACATTTGGCAGAGTCACGACGGACAATTTCATGTCAGCTTATCGTAATTTCAAAACTCATACGTTTGTGAGAAGGATGGCGAAGACCGGGTGAGATAGCGTGAAGAAAATGAAACACAGTGCACCATCATCGCGTACTATGGGCGGAGTTATCTGACATCTATTACTTAGTAATACGGGTATAATACAAGCCACATATATATAGTATAGGCATACTGTACAGGTGTGCCGTGTAGCATAACTAATAATGATAAGAATCCTGATATGAGCCGCACGTAAAGTGTGAGTGTCCGATTATCGATGACCAATGAGAAATTCAGAAGTGGACAAGAAATACTGATAAATTGAATCGAATTCTATCTATTAATGAGGCAATAATGATTAGAACAAAATCTGTTTTAATTTTATAATGAGATTTATTATAGAACAAAAAAATTATTTTTTTTAAATCCATTACAAAATACTCACACTATCAGGATTTAAAAAGAATTAAGGATCTAGAGTCTGAAAAAACAGGTTAATTAATAAATAATAATGTTCAACTGAGCGGGACACTAAAAAAAACTTCTAAAATGCGGTCCAGAGCATGTGGATTACTCTGGATTATATCGGATTAAAAGTTTAATTTTTTTACCGTCAAAGACGAATTTTCAACAAAATATATAAGTTTTTAACTAAGTGGTGGAATTTTTAACCAAAAAATACCGATCTTCCACGAACAATTGAATAGTTAAATTTTCAGTTAAAATAAAACGAATTTTCGACAAACTAGTTAAATTTTCAATCAAATAGATGAATTTTCGACTAAAATTAATAATCTTCAACGGGAATTGTTGAATTTTCAGTTAAGAAATCATTTTTCGATCAAAAATATTGATTGTCAACTAAAATGAAGAATCTTAAACCAAAAAAAATGCTTTTGAAGAAAAGTGATGCTTTTTTTACAAAGTAAATTAATTTTCAACCAAAAGAGATGAATTCTCAACGAAAACAGATTCCAATTTTCAATAAAAAAGAGAGTTCAAATTAACCAAAAAAAGACGAATTTTTAACAAAATAGTTGAAACCTCAACCAAAAAGACGATTTTTCAACAAAACAGTTGACTTTTGAACCAAAAAGAATATTTTTTTCCGACAAAGACGAATTTTCAACAAAATACATGAGTTTTCGACTAAGTGGTGGAATCTTCAACTAAAAAAGATACATTTTCAAACAAAAAGTTGTCTTTCCAACCAAAAAAGATCAATTTTTCATCAAAAATTCAATAGTTAAATTTCCAGTTAAAGAACGATTTTTCAACATAAAATAGGACAGTTTAATTTTTAGTTAACTTTTAAACAAAACAAAAAATTCTTAACGAAAAATGTAATAGTTCAATATGTATGTTTAATAAAATACATGAATTTCAAAGTAAGAAAGGCAAATTTTGACAAAAATTAAATAATCAAATTTTCAGTTCAAATAATTAATTTTTAACAAAAAAGAAATTTTTTCAAAGTTGAATTTTCAACCAAACGATTTTTAACTAAAATGAGGAATCTTCAACCAGAAAATTGAAATTGTAGCAAAGAGGTTAAACTTTCAATAAAGTAGTTGAATTTTCAACTAAAAAAGACAAATTTTCAATTAAAAATTGAATACTTATCATTTCAGTTAAAAAATAATTTGCAGCAAAAAAAACTCACGAATTTTCAACAATTTAGTTCAATTTTCAAACCCAAAAAATGATTCTTCTACCAATATCATTGAATTTTTTACTTAAAAAGATGATTTTTCAACAAAACAGTTGAATTTTCAACCACAAAAAATGAATTTTTAACAGAGAAGATTAATTTTCTACCGAAAAAGATGAATATTCAGAAAAGTACATGCGTTTTCAACTAAAATAGATCAATTTTGAACCAAAAACGAAATAGTTACATTTTTAGCTAATAAAATTAAATTTCAATAAAAAACAACAAATTATCAACAAAACAGTTGAAAAATATTTGGTTTTATGCGGATGTTATCAGCTTTAACGATTTACTACTCCTATAATATAATCAATTGAAGAAATTTCGTCCTTCAAATTTAAAAACCCAAAAACCCTTTCAAGTTTGAAAATCCTATTGGAATTCCTTAAATCTTATAAAATTTCTTTTGATACGCCTCAAAATATTATGAAATCGTTTCCAAAAATTTAATTCAATATCCTTGAAAATTTCTTCAAACTTTTTGAATCCCTTGAAAATTCCTTGGAGTGCTTGGAAATATCCGAAAGTATTTCAAATCCTTAGAAATTCTTTGGAATACCTTGCAATTTTCTTAAGCTGTTAAAGATCCCTTGGAATCTTTCAAAATAACATATAATATTTAAAATCTTTTTAAATCCCTTAAAATCTTTCAAATATATTTGAATGTGGTTGGAATCTCTTCAAATTTCTTAAATCTTTCAAATCGCTCACTTTTTGTGGGTATAAATTCTTTGAAATTCATTAAAATAGTATAAAATCCCTTGAAATCTTCCTAAATTCTTTAAAATCGAATGACATTTTCAAAAATTCCCTAAGATTATTAAAATTCTTTGAATTTCCTTGAAATGTATTTAGTCTCTTAAAAATTCGTTGGAATCTTTCAAAATATTCTATAATCTTTAAAATGCTTAAAAATATTTGAAAATATTTGAAATCCTTTGAAATCCCTTAATTGTTGTAAATCTGATGATATTCCTTGAAATCCCTGGAAATATTTGAAGTTCTATGAAAGCATTCCAATCCTGGAAAATTTATTGAGAGGCTTTAAAATCCCGTAAAATTACTGAAATCCTCGACAATCTTATAAAATCCTATGAAATCCTTCAAAATCTTTCGGAACTCAAGAAAATTGTTTAAAACCACATAATAACCGTAATATTCAAAATTATCTTCAAATTCTGGAAATCCTACGAAATCCCTTAATTCTTGTATAATTCTTTGTAATTTATAGAAACATTTCAGAAAGACGTTTTTCATATCTATTGTAAATACCTTAAACCCTTGTAAATCCTATAATAAATCATTCAAAATACTTATGAAGTTTAGGAAATTCTTTGAAATGCCATAAGTTTTTCTAATTTTTTTAAAATCTCTTGAAATCTCAAAAATAATATTGAATCCCTTAAATAACATTCCTTAAAATAATTAAAATCCTTAAGAATTCTACGAATTCCCTTGAAAGCTGTTGAAATATTTTTAATCCTTGAAAATCCCTGGGAATCTTTCGAAAAAATGGGGTAGAACGGCTTTTAGGGATGGTCTGCAAGAATTGTATCGGGTCGGTTCGTAAAGCCCATTTCGCTTCTGAAAGTTAATTTTTATGAATAAATAATAATAATAATGATACCTCCATTTCTTTAACTTGAAGATACTTCAAGGAAAACACTAAGCTTTTTCAGATAAGAATAAAGAACCCTAGGTTCGAAAAAAGTCTGAAAAAATTGTTTGATAAATTGAGGAATTAAAAAGTATTTTATTTTTAAATGCTTCAAATTCAGTACAGTTCAAATACTTTGAATGCTTTCATTTACGAGTCTAGTATTCAATATTTAAATTAAACCTTTTTTGAGGTATAAAAGTTTAAATTTTTGTAACTTGGAAAAATGTTTGGTAACCAGGAAATGACCAGAAACTTGTTTTTATTTTTAGAGATCACCATGAAAAATAAACATTGAGAATCTCACTGCTAATGAGAAATTGCTAGTAATAATTAATCATCATTGAAAATTCTATTTCACATTAGTATACCCTATTTGTTTAATATTTTAGGACATATAATAAAAAATATTTATTATATGAAGGATGTCTTAAACAAATTCTAAACAATTTCATAAAATCAACAAAAAATGTTCTGCTAACGCAATTCATCCATACGCCATGCATCCAGAAAATTCTCCTCTTTTTTATCAAACACTTTCCTTCACGGTACCATCCTCGCGTAACGGAAGCATCTAATTTTTGATCCGCTCTGCCTCGGGCATCGAAAAGACGTTTAAGGCGAGTAAAAAAAACAACAAAAAAAAGGAAGAAAAAAAACGGGTAGAGGAAGAATGGATGAACGGGGAGCGTCGAAAAGCGGCATGGCAGCAGGTCGCACATGCAGCAAGTCGCACATGCAGCCTGAAAGCAAGTCACAAGTACCAACCGATCTTAGGGACCCATAGCGCGGAACAGTGCTCGATGGCGCGGAACCACCAGTCACCTGCTCGCTTCCGGCAGGCTGCCCTCACCCACCCACACTAAACCGCGAATATGTATGCCTCCCCCACCCATTTTTCCCTTCCTTCTTGTTGTATGTTTCAGTCACTGACTGCCATCGCCTGGACGGTACGGAACTCGAGCCTCGCTGTGAGCGTGCTTGTGGATCTTTTAAATCTCGAAATTGAAAATCTAATTTTTTTTTCTGAAAATTAAACTGTTGAAAATTCAAATGGTGAAAATTTAGCTATTTTGGTAGACATTTTAACTATTTGATTTTTTTGTTGTTGAAAATTCAACTATTTTGATAGAAAATTCAACTGTTAAAAATTTAAATGTTGAAAATTTCACAAAGTGTAAGTAATGAAAATTTAATTTTCAACAGTTGAGTTTTCAATTGTAATTTTTCAGCAGTTTGATTTCCAACAATTGAATTTTCTGAAATTTTCAACAGTCGAATTTTCAGCAGTGTTGAATTTTCTTCAATGTTCAACCATTGAAAAGTTCTCTGTTGTAAATTCCACAAATTGAAAATTGAAGAAAATCCAACTACTTGGTTGAAATTGAACTGTTTTTTTTTCAAATCAAATGTTGACAATTAAAAATAATATAAAATATTTTGGTTGATAATTTAAATGTAGAAAATTAAACTAATTTGGTGGAAAATTCAGATGTTGAAAATTGAAACAAATAGAACTTTCAACATTTGCATTTTAACGGTGGAGTCTTCTACCAAAATAGTTAAATTTTCAACATTTAAATGTCAATTTTCTTTAATTTTAACCGTAGAAAATTGATCTGTTATAAATTCCACAAATTGGTATTTAATGAAAATTCAACTATTTGGTTGAAATTTAACTTATTTGTTGAAAAATCATGTGTTGAAAATTTAACTGCTGAAAAGTCAACTGTAGAAGATTCAACTGTTGAAAATTCTACCAATGAAAAATTGAAAATTCGACAAATTCAAAATTTAAAATTCAAAAAATATTTAATCGAAAATTCAACTGCTGAAAATTCAATTTAAATATTCAACTGCTAAAAATGCAAAAATTTGGTTGAAATTTTTTCATTCTTGTGTAAAAAATGCAACTCTTGGTATTCTACTTTTGGTAGAAAATTCAACTGTTTCGGTTGAAGATTCAACTGTTTTAAAGGAAATTCGTCATTTTGGTTGAAAACTCGGCTTTTTTTGGTTAAAAGTGAGTCACGCTGTGGCCTGATATTTTAACTCTTGATATTAAACATCAATTTTTTTGTTGGAAATTAATTCTACAGTTGACTTTTCAACAGCCTAATTTTCAAAATACCATTTTCCACACCTTGAAAAATAAAGAACTTTGAAAATTAAACTATTTGTTCAAAAATGAACTTCTTCGTTGAAAAAAAAAACTGTTCAAAGTTTAGATATTTTCGCAGAAAATTCTACTGTTTGAAATTTAACTATTTTCGTAGGAAATTCAAATGTTGAAAATTGAAGAAAATTAAATTTTCAACAGTTGACTTCTTAGTAGTTTAATTTCCAACAGTTCAATTTCCTGCAATCTGGTTTAAATCCCAGAAATTGAAAATTGAAGAAAATTCAACTATTTGGTTGAAATTTAACTTTTTTGTTTAAAAATCGACGGTTGAAAATTCAACTATTTTAGTAGAAAATTCAACTGTAAATTTTCAACAGTTGAATTTTTAGGAGTGGAGTTTTCAACAGTTAAGTTTTTAGCCGTTGAATTTTCACCAGTGTTGTAATAAAAATTTAATTTTGAACAGTTGAGTTTCCAATTTTAATTTATCAGCACTTTGATTTCCAACAGTTGTTATTTTCTAAAATTTTCGACAGTCGAATTTTCAGTAGTGTTGAATTTTCTTCAATTTTCAACCATTGAAAAGTTCTCTGTTGCAAATTCCACAAATTGAAAATTGAAGAAAATTAAACTATTTGGTTGAAATTGAAATGTTTTTTTTTAAATCAAATGTTGAAAATTAAAAATTATATAAAATATTTTGGTAGATAATTTAAATGTTGAAAATTCAACTATTTTGGTAGAAAATTCAGATGTTCAAAATTGGAAAAAATAGAACTTTCAACATTTGCATTTTAATGGTGGAGTTTTCTACCAAAATAGTTAAATTTTCAACATTTAAATGTTTAGAAGTTGAATTTTTAACATTAGAATTTTTAACAGTTGAATTTTCAGCAGTGTTCAATTTTTTTAAATTTTAACCGTAGAAAATTGATCTGTTATAAATTCCACAAATTGGTATTTATTGAAAATTCAACTATTTGGTTGAAATTTAACTTATTTGTTTAAAAATCATCTGTCGAAAAGTCAACTGTAGAAGATTCAACTGTTGAAAATTCTACCAATTAAAAATTGAAAATTCGACAAATTCAGAATTTAAAATTCAAAACATTTTAAATCGAAAATTCAACTGTTGAAAATTCAATTCAAACATTCAACTGCTGAAAATGCAAAAATTTGGTTGCATTCTTGTTCTTTCTTGTGTAAAAAATGCAAATTTGATATTCTACTTTTTGTAGAAAATTCAACTGTTACGGTTGAGGATTCAACTGTTTTAGAGAAAATTCGTCATTTTGGTTGAAAACTAGGCTTTTTTGGCTAAAAGTGAGCCACGCTGTGAGACTGATGAAACGCTGAAATTTCCATACCTTGAAAAATGAATAAATTTAAAAATTAGACTATTTGTTCAAAAATGAACTTTTTCGTTGAAAAACAAACTGTTCAAAATTTATATATTTTGGCAGAAAATTCTACTATTTGAAATTTAACTATTTTGCTAGGAAATTCAAATGTTGAAAATTAAAGAAAATTACATTTTCAACATTTGAATTTTCAACAGTTGACTTCTTAGTAGTTTAATTTCCAACAGTTCAATTTTCTGCAATTTGTAACAGTTTAATTTCCAGCCTCGTTGAATTTTCTTAAATTTTCAGCAGTTGAAAATTCATCTGCTTTGAATTTAACTGTTCTGTTTAAAAATCGACGGTTGAAAATTGAACTATTTGTGTAGAAAATTCAACTGCCGAAAATTGAATTTTCAGCTGTTGAATTTTCTACGAAAATACTTAAATTTTCAACAGTTGAATTTTCAGCAGTGGAGTTTTCAAAAGTTAAATTTTCAGCAGTTGAATTTTCACCGGTGTTGAATTTTCTTCAATTTTCGACCGTTGAAAATTTATCTATTGTAAATTTTACATATTGAAAACTGGAGAAAATTCAACTATTTGGTTGAAGATCAACTTGTTTGTTAAGAAATCAACAGTTAAAAATTAAACTATTTGATGAAAAATTCAAAATTTGTAATTTGTAGAAAATTAAATTTTCAACATTTGTATTTTCAACAAATAAATTTTCTACTAATATAGTTACATTTTCAACAGTGTTGCATTTTTTTCAATTTTGAAGTGTTGGAAATTCCGCAAATTAAAAATGAAAGAATGTTCTGTTGAAAATATAACCGTTTTGGTAGAAAATTAAACTGTTTAGGTTGAGGATTCAATTTTTATTTCTCCGAGAATTCGTTATTTTTTGTTTAATTCGCCTGTTTTTAATTGGAAATTAAAATCTGTTTCGGTTGAAACATCAACTATTGCCATTTTCGTATATAATTTTGTGGTTGAAAAATTCAACTACTTTATTGTTAAACTACTTTGCTGAAAATTCATTTTTTGGGTTGACGATTCATCTTCTTATTTGAGAATTTTTAGCATTTGGTTGAAGATTTTTTTTGGTTGAAAATTAATTTTTTCCTGAAAATTTTACGATTTTATTTTTTGTTGAAAACGATATTTTCTAGTTAAAAATGTGTTCATTTTGTTAAAAATTCGTTCTTTCAGGTTAAAAATTCAACTAATTTGGTAGAAAATTAAACTATTTGGTGAAAATTAACTTTTTTGGCGAAAATTCGTATTTACGGGTTGAAAATTCAATTGTTTTGTAGAAAATTTTTCTTTTTTGGTTAAATTCAACTGTTCTTGGTTTAGAATACAAATCTTGGTTGAATTATCAAGTATTGAATTTTCCCTTGAGAATTCATTTTTTTTTTTTTTTTGAGAACTCAACTACGTGGTTGAAAATTGAACTACTCTGTCGACCTCCCAAAAGATAAACATTCACGTAGCAGATTTTTTAAACTGAATTCATTATACAAGTTAAAGAGTGTACACAATTTCTTGTCAAGCGTGTCCAACTATGAATTAATATTTAAATCGCGGCAAATAATGCTTAAAAAAAGTTTTTCATGATGAGACTTTTTTAGAGGTTTTTTAAAAATAATTTTTCAAGCTATTTCGTTATTTATGGAAACAATAAATTTTCTTGAATCATTTTTGGCAACTTTGAGCAAAAGCACACTTTTTTGCTTTTCGCCATTTTTGTTTGGGACAAACCGTGCTCAAGTTACAACGTTATAAACAATTAATTTTTCAATTAAATTGAAATATTTGCGAAGTTATGTCTAAAAAACTATTATTCGAAAAGATATGAAAGTAATTAATTGTCGTAACAAAATTGATATTTCTCATAGGAAATTCCATTTAAGGTATCCATTGTTAAAAAGAATGAAGTTGAAAATTTTTCATTTGATTGGAATATTTATTTTTTCTTTTGAGAGATCTAACCTCAGAACCGATAAATTGAACAAGTTACGAATTTTTCGAAAAATAGGTTTTGAGAAATAACTTTGTAAAAATGTCAATTTGGTTAAAAAACTTAATTGTTCATGACGCTCGAGCTTAAAAGTGGTTCGTCCTACGAGAAGCATGTGAAGAGCAAAAAAGCTTAATTTTACTTAAATATAAAAACCTAATTTTAGAATTTTTTCCCCTTGAAAACGAAATGGTTCAAACAAAAACTGACCAGGAATTTAAAAAGAGCTGCAATTATTATCCAATCCTAATGATCATGGACTGATTTTATTCCATGAAAGTTTCTTTTTAAATCTGCTTGGTTGGTTTTCATAAAAGTTGAAATTATAAGATATCATGAGAAATTTTTTTTTTTTTAAATATAAACTGGAAGTGTACGAATCTAACACAATTATTTTAAGAACCAAAAAATGGCATGTCCCACTTTCGAAGCATTTTTATTCCTTGGATTCGAATCTTGCCTCTATTTGTTTCAATTAGATAAATAAATAAAAGAACACGAAAAATTAAGTTTCCACGAAAACTGTTATATCTGGTGAAATTTTTAACTTTTTTAAAGGCACAGTAGAACGTGAGTTTTAAATTTTTTTATTTTAGAACAAACCTAAGAAAATTAATTAGCAATAACTGTTCTTGAGATCTAGGGAAAAATATGCATGTATCTGATTTCCATAAATTGGCGTTTTATAGTAAAATATAGCCTAGGCTGCCAAATAATATAATTATAATAATTTACAAAATATTTATTTTTCTATCCATCCAAACATAATCTATAAAAAGGTGTGTAAATAAAAGAAATCATTTTTCCTCAATAAATTCTACATGAAGTTACCCTGCTTAAATCGCTCTCACCCCTGACAAAGGATGAAAGTTGGGAGGGTGAGAAGAAGTCTATATTGTGTAAACTTCTGCGCTCACATGCATCCTATCTTATATATTTCTCTTTCTTTTTTTTCCATCTGTTATTTTTTTTCTTTCTTTCTCTATGTTTTTATTTCATTCTCTTTGTTGATCCTTATCCTTTATCCACCGTCGTCTTATTTTTTTTTCTAAACAGAGATGTAAATTTGAAAAATCGTTTTTCCTTCATTATATTTACGTCACTGAGTTACCCTCCTTAAATTCCTATTACCCCTGAAAAACAAGGAAATTGAGGAGGGTCAGAAGGAGTATTGTATTATGCATAACTTTCGCGCTCACATGCATCTTCTCTCATATTTCAGTTTCTTTTCTTCCTTCCTTTTTAAAACATTTATCTTCTTTTTTTCCTCTGTTTTTTCACTCTCTCTCCTTATCTCTCTAGTTTATCCACCTGTGTCTTATTTTTTCTAAAAAGTTGTTTAAATTAAACAAAAATTATTATTCCTTACCATTCGTCATATAGTAACCTTCCTTAAATTCTTCTGTCCCTAAGAAACAAGCAAAGTTAGGAGGGTAAGAAGGGGTATATAGTGTTAAACTTCTGCGCTCACATGCATTCTATATCTTATATATTTCTCTTTCTTTTTTCCATCTGTTATTTTCTTTCTTTTTTTTTCTTTCTTTCGCTATGTTTTTATTTTACTCTCTCCGTTGATCCATATCCATTATCCACATTTGTCTTATTTTTTCCTAAGAAGGTACGTGAATTTGAAAAATCGTTTTCCTTTATTATATATTCGCCATTGTGTTACCCTCCTAAAATTCCTCTTACCCTTAAAAAACGAGGAAAGTTAAGAGGGTCAGAAGGAGTATTATATGGTTTCTAACTTTAGCACTCACATGCATTCTTTCTGATCTTTCAGTTTCTTTCCTTTCTTTCGTTTTCAAAGATGTGTTTTTTTTCTTACTTCTTCTATGATTTTTACTCTCTCTCTTTTAATCCTTATCCTTTACCCACTTGTGTCTTATTTTTTCTAAAAAGTTGTGTAAAATAAAGAAAAATTATTTTTCTGTTACATATTCGTTATACAGGGTAACCTTCCTCAAATTCCTTTTTCCTTAAGAAACGAGGAAAGTTAGGAGGGTGAGAAGGAGTATATAGTGTACAACTTCCACGCTCACATGCATCCTACCTTATATATTTCTCTTTCTTTTTTTCCATCTGTTTTTTTTTCTTTCTCTATGTTTTTATTTCACTCTCTCCGTTGATTCTTATCCATTATCCACCTATGTCTTATTTTTTCTCATATTTTTTTTTTAGAAAAATTATTGTTCCTTTGTATGTTTGTCACAGGGCTAGTTACCTTCCTCAAATATCCTTTTCCCTATGAGACGAGAAAACTTCGGAGGGTGCGAAGGAGTATATAGTGTATAATTTCCGCGCTCGAATGCATCGTTTCTGATATTTCTCTTCCTTTTTTCAAATTTATTTTCTTTCTTTCTTTATCCTTGTACCCATTTTACTCTCTCTCTCTCTCTGTTGATCCTTATCCTTTATCCACCCTTGTCTTATTTTTGTTCTGAAAAGGTGTGTGAATTCAAAAAATCGTTTTGCCTTTATATACATATATATATATATATATATATATATATATATATATATATATATA
>CAKNYM010053149.1:416845-439438 GCA_932195095.1 Andricus curvator | reverse complement strand
TATATATATATATATATATATATATATATATATATATATATATATATCCTTCTAAGAAAGAGGGAAAGTTAAAAGGGTGTGAAGAAGTAAATACTGTATAGTTTCCGCGCTCACATTCATCCTTTCTTATCTTTGTCTTTCTTTTTTTTCTATTTTTTTTTATTTCTTTTTATTCTTCCTTTTTCTCTTTTTCTATATTACTTTTTCGACTGGTCCTTATTCTGTATCCACCTTTCTCTTACTCTCTCTAAAAATATGTGTAAATTCAAAAAAGATTTTTCCTTTCTTTATCCTGCTAAGAGAGGAGGAAGGTTAGAAGCCTGAAAAGTATATAGTGTATAATGCCCGCACTCACATGCTTTCTTTCTCATCTTTCTCTTTATTTGTTTTCATTCTGTTTTTTTTTCAATTATTTCCTTTCTCTCTCACCCTTTTATTATTTCTAACAAGTTGTGAAAATCATAAGAAAATTATTTTTCCTTGATTTATCCTCCTAAGAAAGGAGGAAAGTTAGAAAGATGAGAAGATGTATAAAGTGTATAACTCTCGCGCTCACATGCATCCTTTTTTATATATTTCTTTTTTTTCTTTCTGTTGCTTTGTTAAATTTTGTTTTCTTCGATATTTTCTTCCTTCCTTTCTTTCTGTTACTATTTCCGCTCTCCGTTTATTCGTACCCTATATCCAAGTTTGTCTTATTCTTTCTAAAAATAATTGTAAAATTAAACAAAAATTATTTTTCCTTTATATATCTTTTTAAGAAAGGAGGAAAATGATAAGGGTGAGAAAAAGTATATGGCGTATAACTTCCGCTCTCACATCCTTTCTCATCTTCTTCTTTCTTTGTTTTTCTTTCTGTTTTTTCTTTATTTATTTTCTTTCTTCCTTTTTCTCTGTTTCTATTTCACTCTGTCTTTTGATCCTTATCCTTTATCCAGCTTTGTCTCAGTCTTTCTTCAGGGTGTTCTCTTTTGCTCACAGTATCTCATTCCCATTCTGAAAGTTCGAGTTCCTTGCCTGGGAACGCAGTCTGGGCATGACTGGTCAGAACCTCTTTCCTTTGGTCGCTAGCAAGGGAAGTGAGCCGAAAGATCGACCAATCAAGCCACGCACGAGATATACAGTATGTAGACGCATTAGATTAGATAAGAAACTGGTATGGGAGGCAAGCCTATTTGAGAGGAAAATGCCCCAACTTATTAGGGGTTAATTGAGTGAAAGAGATTTTGAAAGTTCCTGTGTCATTATGATGGATATGAATTATGATCTAAGTGAATCATGAAACTGTCTACAAATCGGGGTCAGAGGTGGTCTTCAAATCTGAATTAGTCAAACTTGATCGAAGCTTTCTAAATCTCAATTGGTAAAAAAACTATACTACCGTCAACCGGGATATTTGTGGATCAAAATTCGTGAAATTTTCGGATCGCGGCTTCGCCAAAATTAATAATTATATACACAATTTTTTTCTACCATCTGTTTTTGAGAGTCTTCTGGAGATATCCTGCGAATGCGAAAAAATTCTTATTTGAAGTTATTAATAATCAAATTTTTATCCATATCTACACTCCCTTTGGGGTGATTATGGATCAAAATTTTTGTTTCTTAAGTAAAGATCTTTTGAAAATTTGCATTTCATACTTTTGATCATACTTTTGATGCTAGCCCTATTTTTCACTTCCTGGGATAAAAATATTAATTTATTATTAAACACAAAAAACAAATTCGTAGGCTCTCGAAAATTTATTAAACATGATTTTTATAAAATTTAATTGCTCCCTTCACTTATTTTCCATTTTCGTTTTCGATTCCAAAAGATCCAAGTAGACGTTTTTGAGATTTCTTGCCTTCGTGTTTCGACAGTCGTCACTTTGAGAATTTTTTCTGAATTCTTGGTGAAATGTCAATATAGAGCACACTTTACGCCACAAATTGACCTAATGCAAAGGCTAATTTATTTAGTAGTTCAATATTTGACAAATTCATTTTGTAACTAAATAAATTTATGAAAAAATATCCATTGAATTCATAATTTTGTAGGCAGTGTCTAGTTGTACCGGAAATATTTATTTATTTAATTAATTTACTTCAGTAATTATGAAAAAAAAAAAAAAAAAAGCGATACCACGCTGGAAACACCAGTTCTCGTAAGATCACTGAAGTTAAGCATTGTTGGGCGCGGTTAGTACTTGGATGGGTAACCGTTCAGGAATACCTGCGTGCTGTTGGCCCGTCGTGGGTGTGGTGGGCCCACATTGGTAGTAAATATCCACCTAGAAACACTACCCGAATCGGGTAGTGAGGCAATGAACTTTCGAGTTCGAACTGCTAATCAATGTATGTATGTAATTATGAAAAATAATTATTAGCAAATAATAACTCATGTTTATAATATAATAATATAATATAATAATATGTAATAATAACTAGTTAAGAGACACAATTGCTAACAATAATTGAAAAAATATTAAAAAGAAAATTATTGACTTTCTTTTCACCAATTTAGATTCAGAGAATAAATTTATCTAGAAATAAAACAAAAGAATTATTTGTATTAATTTCAAAGTATCTTAAACGTAAATTTGTTGATAAAATAAATTATTATTACTATTATGTATCTCAATCATTTTTTTAATTTGATATTTTTTTTCTAAGAGGAGAAGATGAGGTTTTTGCAGTTTTATATAGAATAAAAATTAGAACAAATAAGGTTTGATTGAAAAAATCTGAGAAAATAGTTTGTACCTCTTGAAAAATCTTATTTTTCATTTCTATCTATCATTAAAAAAAGTTTTTTCAGCGACACTTATAATTATTCCTGGTAGATTAATTGTATGAGAAGAGTTTTCGTTTTAACTCAGAGATTACTATACATTTCGCTGGAAACATTTTTCTAATCAACAATTTTTACCTCTTAAAATCGAGAAAAAAACGAAGGGAAATGAAAAAATAGAAAGATGGTATTTTTGTAGTAATTTTTTCAAAGAACAACTTTGCTCTTTTGAATTTTTTATAGCTCGCTTCGCTTTCGGAAAAAAATGGAAAATTCGATTTTTTGAAATAAAAAAATGGAAATTTTCAAAAACGGTCCAGGCAAATAAATTGTTTTTTACCAAAAAATAGTTATAAGACATCCCAGATAGAAAATCAACCATAACCATACGAATCTGGATTAAAATAATTTATAAGGCCCATAATTGGAGAACGGTTTTACTGTTTGATTTGAAACGAGCAGAAAACTTGTTGAATAAACACTAGAAACTGAAAATGTTAGAAAAAAAAATTAAACAAATTTTATCAATTTTTGCGACCTGTAAGGGGCGAAACATATTAATTTTGTAGTAAAAATATAAAAAGTTGCGATTTTATCGTCTAATTTAACTTGGCTTAAATTAGTTTTCACTTTTCCAGAAAATTGTTTCCTTGAACTAACGAATTTTATTATTTTATTTTTTTTTGAAAAAAACTTTTTTTAAATTTGCCCATCCTTATAGGTAAAGGTTCTTGAAGATTATTTCAACTGGTCTCAAACCTTTTGGAAAAATTGTAAATATGTATTTTATAAAGAAAGATTGCAAGGCTTTTCGAAAAATCTTTTTCAGTATTTTATAACATTTTACAAAATTATAATTATTATTCTCAATAGAGGAATTCTGTATTATATAATTGTTTAAATTGTCCAATATTTTTCAGAATCTTTTTGAATTTTATAAAGAGATTATATATGAACTATTTATACAATAATAGATAAACTAATTCTAATTACAATAAATCCTTGTAGTTTTAAATTTTCATTCTCTTAAGTTTGAAGAAAAATGACATGTTTCTTCTCTAATTTGAACAAAATTGGAACTTGCGGCATGTGGATTTAATGATTTCAGAACGTATTTTTATAAAAAATTGCTTATGCATTGCAAAAAGATTACAATGTTTTGCAATTCATAGTCGTCCATGAGATTATTACTTTGTTAACGGCCTAACGAACAGTTTATGTACATTATGCACATGCATCACAATTTTTTCGTTGAAGATCGAAGGACATCCTATTATCCTTATAGTTCTCTAGAAATAGTTTATGTGCATAATTACTCTGCGACTCATTATGACAACTGAATGCGAATTTATGAACATATAAAACTTGCTCTATTTTGATTAGTCTCAATACTAAGAATAGTGTAAACTTACATTTTTCCATTTATTATTTTAATTATCATTATTATTATACCATTGAGTCAATTCCATGATGCTTATTTAAACAACACGTTTATTCTACAACACTGCACCGACCCAGGTCGCTGATTCATCTCTTTAATAATTACCCTAGGCGAAGAGCTTTACAAATTCATAATGTGTCATAGATCACATGAAAATACGCAAGCTTGCTGATGATCACAAATTAAGATCTATACGCTTCACTCTGATCACATCCACCAAGTAAAGCTCTCCACGTGAGCCTATTAGTTTAGTTTACCTTAATATACTTGTTGTGTCAGTCGTTCTTCTTTTAATGTATAGAATTCCTGAAAATAAAACAAGTATCCAACGATCAAATTTGGACATCCATCTGAAAATTCTCCTATTGCAATTCCTAAGAACAAAAAAAATTGGTTTCTTTGGACAAAAATAAAAAAGAGGAAAGGACAATGAGAAGGCAACCAACCAAGTCTCCTTGCTTCTCTTTTTTATTTCTCTCGTCTTTTTTATTTTTATTAATATCAAATCACAATATGAAAGCATTTATAATATTTTTCAACGTTCCGGTGCTCATACAGCACCCTTATCAAGGTAAATATTATACATGCTTTCATATTGTGGTTTAATATTATTAAAAATAAAAAAGACAAAAGAAATAAAAAAGAGAAGGAAGGGAATTTGGTTGGTTGCCTTCTCATTTTCCTTTCCTCTTTTTTTTGTCCAAAGAAACAAATTTTTTCTTGTTCTTAGGAATTGCAATAAAAAAATTTTTTAACACCAAGAGAAGCGGAATAGGCCTTAACGAACATTATTTATCATATACCGCAAAAATGGATTCATCTATATATTGGCCTTTTTTAAACATCAAATATGGACAACGAAGGATTTTACAACCGAATAAAAGAAGAACATGGAGATTATGCAGTCTGGATTATAAAAAATGGAAACGCCTCACTTTTTATATGGAAAAAAAAACCCAACGTAGATTTTTATCATGAGTTTTTGACTCGACAAAAATTCGTCAACCACAATTCGTTACAAAATGTAATTTAATAATTGCATAATCTCAAGGAAATTTTGCTATGCGATTTTTCAAAGGTTATACCATAAATGATACGTTATCAATTTTTTACAATTTTCACTTCATTTTAAACTTTCAACAATTTCACAAGAGAGAAACAAAAAGAAAGTCAATGATACTCAAAAACTCAACATAGTCTCCAGCGGTTTTTCTTTTCTTCCTTTATAATAGAATTAGCCTTGAAAAGGACCTAAAATTACGGGTTGAAATATGTCGGTAAAATTTTTTGTTATAAAAAAAAATGTTAACACCAAAAGAAGCGGAATATAAATTATAAAATATAATATTATTGGATAATTTTGTTGCGTATCAAATTGATACCTTCGGATTTATCGTGTGAACCAAAAAGGTTTTAAATTTAGACTTTACGCAAGTCTTAAATTATGTCTGAATATTGCCCGGAATTGAGCATAATTTCTGCCTTAATTTTATACCTTAATTCAAAACAATAGAAAAACTGTTAATGTTAGTTGTAAACTAATATCATAATGTAAACTTTTGTGTATCTTTATTTAGGGATAAAAACTTGAAAAGCAAAATCATATAATCACCTGCAAGCAAGAAGTCAAAATTATTCTTTCCAAATTTGAAGCTCTGGTTACACATTTTATACTGCGATACTAAATCTTGGCTATTTTGGACCCGCAGAATAATACGGAATAAATTCTTTAAATTAAAATTAATGTGAATACCATATTGAATTCAATATGAAACACTCTAAATTTCTAAGATTGCAAGTCAAAATATATTGCATTTTCAACAAAATAGTGTAGTTTCAAACAAAAAAAGATTTTTTACCAAAGGAGATGAATTTTCAGGACAAAAAGACGAATTTTCCACACAAAAAAATATTTTTAATCAAATAGTTGCATCTACAACCAAACAGTTCATCTTCCAAGAAAAAGAGATGAATTTTTAATCCAAAGTACGAATTTTTAACAAAACAGTTTAATTTTCTATCAAAAAAGATGAATTGATCACAATAGTTGAATTTTGAATCTACAAAGATGTATTTTCAACCAAGTGGTGGCATTTTCAAACAAAAAACATTAAAATTCGATGAAAAGCAGTTGAATTTTCAATTTAAAAAGAGTAATTTTTAGAAGGGAGTTTAATTTTGTCCCTGAAAAGTATAATTTTTAACAAAAAGTTCATTTTCAACCCAGAAAGATGACTTTCCTACCATTCAAGATGAATTTTCTACCAAAAGACGAAGTTTCAACCAGTCGAATTAAAAAAACAAAAGAGAATTGAAAAAAAAAAAAAAAACAAATTGTCAACCAAATAGGTAAATTTTCAACCATAAAAGATGAATCTTAAACCAAATAGTTGAATTTTCGATATAGAAATGTATTTTTTGAACCAAAAATGGAATTACCATTTAAAACTAAATTGTTTAAAACAGAAAGCGTTGGACAGTTAAAATTTCAAATTATAATATTGAACTTTACAATTTCGATTGTTGCAATTTAAACATTTTTGATTTGCGAGTGAAAGTACTACATTTTCATGTATAAATAGCAAATGAACAATTAATATTTTGAAACAACTTAAAATACAAATAATTTGGCCATTAATCTAAAAGTCGTTTTATTACAAATTTTTCTTTAATTTTTCTATTTTAAAATTTCCTAAAAATCTTGAACTTTTACAAACTCATTGATTTGTTCATTAATTTAAAATTCAGAACATCAAAAATGAAGGCCTGGATTTATATATTTTTTGACCAGAAATCTTTAAGCTGTTCAATTTATAAGAATTTATATTTTAAAATTTTGTAGTTTAACGGCATTTAATTTAAAATTGTCCAATTGAAAAGTGTTCAAAGATTCCGCGTTATACGGGTAAATTATTTAGCGTTTGAATAAAAAATTTGTCAATTGAAAATATCGACTAAAACTTCCATCTTGATTATAGAAAACTTCAAGAGATTACAATTTTTTAAATTATTTCATAAGATTTCAAGGAATTTGACAATATTTAAGGGTTTCAAATTATTTAAAAAGAAATTAAAAGATTTTAAAAGACTGCCAGGAATTTAAAAAAATTGGGGATTTTTCCAGGGATTTCAAAGGATTTCAACAGAATTCAAAGGCCATGAATAAATAGTGGATGTCAACGGATTCCAGTAATTTCAACAATTTCAAGGGATTTTTAAAGTTTTATGGTATTTAAAATGATGTCAAGGAATTGACCAAAAATATCAAAGGTTTCAGGGCATTTCAAAGGGCTTTATACGTTTTTTTATATTTTGCGGCCTTTAAGAGTGTGATGAAGATTTCATCATTTTTGAAGTAATATATTTCAGTGAATTTTAACGAATTTTAATAGTTTCAAGAGATTTCAACAATTTCAAGTGATTTTTATACTTTTAGCGTATTTTAAAGGATTTAAAGGAATTTCGAAAAATATCAAAGATTTCAGGGGATTTTGAAGGGCTTTATATGATTGTGTGGATTTTACATCATTTCAGAGGGTTCTAACCATTTAATCATTTTTTAAGGAATGGATTTCAGTGAATTTGAACGTATTTCAATAATTTCAAGAGATTTTCACAATTCCAAGTGATTTTAAAACTTTTAGGGTATTTTGAATGATTTTAAGGAATTTAAAGAAATATTAGTTAGCTGAATCTTCGACCAACTAATTAAATTTTCATTTGAAAAATTAATGTACAACAACAAAAAAACTAATTTTTATCAAAGTAGTTTAATTGTCAACCAAAGAAGAGTTGAATTTTCGACTTAAAAAAATTATTTTCAACAAAAAATGTAAGATTTGATATTTCAACCGAAAAATTAAAATTTTGAATCAAAATCAGTTGAATTTAACCAACAAATCAATGTATTTCATTCCTATAAAAAAATTGATTGTCTACCAAAAAAGAGGAATTTCCAACATTATTTGTAAATTTTTAAGCAACTAGTTAAATTATCTATCAAAGGGATTAGTTTTCTACAAATAAATACATATTTTTCACAAAATACATGCAATATCAACCAAATATTTCAACTTTCAACTAAAAAAGATGAATTTTCAACCCGAAAATGTGAATTTTCAACAAAAAAGGTGATTTTAAACCACACAGTTGCATTTTGAACTAAAAAAGATGAATTTTCAACCCAAGAATGTGAATTTCCAACAATGAAGGTAATTTTTGACCACACAGTTGCAGTTTTAACTAAAAAAGAGTAAATTTTCACAAAAAAAGATGACCTAGGTAAAAAGTTTTACCTAATCTAAGCGAACAGATTCTTTGAATTTAATATATTATAGATTCGCTCGTATGCCTCAAGAATTTTTTTTCGTTTAGAATTCGACCCTCGAGTGAGGTAATTCAAAAAAAATGTATCTGGCACACCTTAGCTGATTATAATGAGTGCAGAAGTAAAGGAACAGGTACAGTAAAAGCCACATAGTTTGTACAACGCGCTACATGATTGCGTTCATAAAAACGAGCACTAACATGTCACTAACCGTGGAGTTTATTACACGTGCCGTGTTTCATGGCGTTCCGTTTATCGTCATTATTTCAGCGAGTATCAATTGTTTCACCTTAAGGCAAAATTATCTTCTTATCTTTTTTTCCCCATTCCCACGAAGACTGCGCGAGCCAGCTCAGCCCACGCAGAAGTGATTTGCCGTTTTTCAGAAAAGGATACTTTTCACACTCGCGTGCATTGTTCCACTGGTACACTTTTCCACGTGTGAGTCAGTTTCACCACTTATGAGCCATTATGACTCCTGTCATTTCAATCTATTTATCCGGTGCAGATCAAAATGGTGTGAAGTTCACAGAAACATAATACAAAAACAGAAATTATGTAGGTATAAAAAAAATTATCGTGTATACTATAGTATACAAAGAAAAATTATGCACAGTTTGGATAACAGAGTTGGAAAAAAGTTCCAATGAGGTCCCACTGGGATCCCAGAAAAAGTCCCTCTCTAAATACTGGTTATGTGACAAATCAGCTCACATAGAAAAATGGATGGTCAAAGTTAGAGGGTCAAAATTTAGAGATCCAGTCCGTTCTTCTAGATGGGCTAAAGAGTCTTTCAGAATTTTTTCGGCATAGTCAGAGAGACTCTCTTTTTATGGCCAGTCTGAGTGTTGTAAGAAGGTCAGACTCACTATCAGGCATAATCGAAGTATCCTTTCGGGATGGTGAATACGATCATCTTGTTTTCACTCATTTCGGCCATCCACGGAAGAGCAAATGACCCATCATGGAGGGCCAACCTGATTAGTTACCGTTGGCGTGTTTATTTAAAATGAATAAATGTGTAAGTGAAATTTTCACAAAAAATAATAAATGTAAAGTGCATAAGAATATAAAGAATGATTGTAAATTCATATTTAAGACGAAAAATATATTCCTTTCTTTCAAATTGAAATGTATCATTCATTTTTGAAAAAAATATAATAAATAATTTAAATTTGACTTTACAAGCACTTCTTGTGAGCAAAGAATTATTTTTTTAAACTTTACTTTTATTATTTGCTGTTTAAAATTGCTTTTCACATTTCATCATTTCAAATAAGCGCGCCAACCTCAACCAATCCGGTTGTCGACGCGATGATGTAGTGTTCAGAGCAATTTCGGAGTGAGTGAATGCCATTGAGCCGTTCAGCGTCACATTTGCTGTTTATTAAACATAAACATATTTTTAACAAGTTGAAAGTGTTTTTTGGTATTTCGAGTATGCGTGGAGAGTAAAGTGCATAAGAGAGAACATGATTGAAAGTGAATTAAGTTTATTCTTTTGAATTTTCAACGTCAAATTTGACGCTTCCAAGGGATTTAGGATAAAGGCTTAACTGAATGTTCAGATATCAATTTCTTGTCACCGTGTCGTTTCAAACTGAAAACGTGCAAAAAATTTCAGCATTCATTGATGATGCAGAAAGTAACGAGATGTGTGATATTGGTATCTGAATTTACTTCAATGTTTGAAACCTTACAATTCAGTGTGACACCGTGCCGTGTCCTTAGCCTTTCTTGCTCCAAAAAATATATTGTCAATGTGCACTGTTTTTGCATATCAAATTATGTCTCATACACCTCACTCTCCACAAAGAATAAAAAATTCTTTCAGAATTCATGTATTTCATATAAATTTTCAGGTTTTATAGGTTTCACTTAATTTTATAATTTCCAGTCTCTTATAAGAGGGAGACTGGAATAAGTAGGAAAAGAACAACAAATATAGAAAATGTAGGATAATCAAATCGACCCCCTAAGATGGCCAGGTCGACTGTCCGAGAAGATCAAGTCGACTATCTGATATGACCAAATCGACCCTCTATGATGAGCGATTCGACCCTTTATAATGATCAATTCCGTCCTGTTTGATGATCGGTTTCGATTCTCTATGATGCTTGAGTTGACGGTCCGAGATGACCAAGTCGACACTCTGAAATGATCGATTTGAACCTCTTGTTTTAACCTTCTAGAGATAGTGGCTTTAGCCATCTTCAGGGGCTGTCCTATAGTTGACCCTGCAATATAGTCTGTCTGCACATTTAGATGGCCAAAATGACCTTCCATTTTTCTCCGTGCCCTTTGAAGCTCAGTGGTACATTAGGTTTGTCCAAGGGCAGATCCAGGGGAATGGGCCATAATGGTGATTTCCTCCCACCCCCCATCGAGATTTAAGACACCAAATTTTAAATTTGAAAATTTGTACATCAGGTCCATGAAGTATACTTAAGGCATCTTAATTCCCATAACAGATTTGAGCCCTCTAATTATCAGACCTCATTTTTAGTTTTTTTTCTTAAATATTAAACCACTTACCCCCTTTGTGAGGGACCGTCAATTTTGACCCCTCCCACCAAACCCCTATCTAACGTAATTTTTGCTGACTAAATTTTTTCCGTGAATTTATTTACGGGTCATCCACAAATACCGTAAGACGATTTGGAAGGGGAGAGTTTGGTCATATCTTACTGCTTCTTATTAATTAATAAAGTTGTTCAATTTTCAAAACAAGTAGTTGCGAATTTTCAACCAAAAAAGGTGAACTCACAACAAAAATATAATATTTGATATTTCAACCAAGGGAAGATTCTTATTACAAATCGGAAACAGTTGAATTGATCCAAAAAAGAAGAATTTTAACAAAATAGTTGAATTCTCAACAAAGAATGATTTTTCAGTGGATAAAGAAAACGAAAGTTACCAACAACGTAGAATTTTGAAAAAAAAGATTGATTTTTCAACCAGGAAGAATTATTTTCTACTATAAGAGGCGAATTCTCAACAAAATTGTGGAATTTTGAAGCTAAAAAGACAAGCTTTCTACAAAACAAGTGAATTTTTAATCAAATAATTACATTTACAAACAAAAAATTTTCAACCAAAAAGAATAATTTTCTACGAAAAAAGACGAAGGCTTAACAAAATACAGACATTTTCAACCAAATAGTTGCATTTTCAACCAAGAAGATTTTTCACCAAAAAATAAGAATTTTTAACAAAATACATAAATTTCTAATTAAATAGTGAATTCTCAACCAGGAAGATTAATATTCTACCAAAAAAGAAGAATTTTCAACAAGTTACACACACATTTTCAACAGAATAGTTGAGTTTGTAAACTAAAAAGACAAAGTTTTAACTAGAAATAGAGCAGCTGAATTTTTATGAAATAAGATACATTTTTGATATGAAAAAAAAACGAAATATTTACAAAAAACGTGAATTTTCCACCAAACTATTGAACTTTCATTACAAAAAGACGAATTTTCTTCACAAAACAGTTGAATTTTCAATCAAGAAGATTATTTTTCTACCGAAAAAGACGAATTATAAACAAACTACAGAAATTTTGAACCGAATAGTTGAATTTCTAAGCTAAAAAATCAAATTTTAACCAAAAATGAAATATGTTGCTCCACTTGAAAAAATTAATTTTAAATAAAAAAATGAATCTTCTACAAAACGGTCAAATTTTCTACTATATAGTTGAATTTTCTACCTAACTTTTAAACTTACTAGACAAAATGATTAATTTTCTGTGAGAAAACAGTGCAATTTTTAACCGAGAATATGAAATTTCAACGAAAAAATTCATTTTTAACAAAATAGTTGAACTTTTAGTTAAAAAAACTTAATTTTTACCTACGGAAAGGAAAACTTCAACAAAGTAGTTCAATTTTCAACCAAAGAGATGAATTTTATACGAAAATTATAATTCTTCAAACAAAAAAATTATTTTCTAAGATAGGTTAGTTCAACTGTCAACAAAGGATTTGAATTGTAAACCTAAAAAAATGAATTTTTGATAGAAAATATATTAGTTGATATTCTAACAGAAGAGATTTTAAATTCGAACAAAACACAACATAATTAAACGAAAAAATACGAATTTTCAACCAGGTCTATTAATTCTTCACAAACAAAAAAAATCATTTTCAACCAAGAGTATGAATTTTTCACCAAAGATGGCGAATTTTTAACCAAATAGTTGAATTTTAAGTCTGAAAAAGATCACTTTTCAACCAAAAATATAAAAAATAAATTTTTATTAAAAAAAAATCATTTTCAAATTAGAAAAGCTATTTTTTTACAAAACAGTTGAATTTTTTACCAAATAGTTGAATTTTATACGAACTAGTGGAATTTTCAAGCCAAAAAGACGAAGTTTCCACAAAACAGTCGAAATTTTAACCCAAAAATATAAATTTCCAAGAAAAAAGTTAATTTTCAAACAAACAGTTGAATTTGTAATTAAAATTATGAATCTTCAACCAAAAACATGAATTTCTAACAAGAATTGTATTATATTCAATTTGGAAAGTTCTTTGAAATCTTTAGGAAAGTCCCTCCCCCCCCCCCCTCGCCATTTCACATACAATCGTTAAAGAAAATGCACAATCGCCACCTCCGAAAAATTTCCTGGATCCGCCCTTGGGGGTGTCAACATTTATACTATCGTCCTGATGAAGAAAGTTGCTATCTACATTTGGAGGCAAACCGAGATATTAAATGAAACGCTTTTCCTAATTATCATTCTTGGATAAATCGACACCAGAGTTGGGTATTAACTTGTTACCAGTAACTGAGTTACTGAAAAGTTGCATTATTTGTAACTTTGTTACTTTGAAGTTATTTTGTGTTTTTTTGTATATCTCCTATTAAGAGAGATTTATGGGTCAGTTATTTGTAGAAAATTAATCTCTTTTGGTTAAGGATACAGCAATTTTCTTGAAAATTCGCCTCTTTTGCTTGAATTCAACTTTGATTGATTTCAAATTAAAATCTTTTTTTTTTTTGTTGAAAAAATATCAACTGTTATATTTTTCGTTGACAATTCATCTATTTTGTTTGAAAATTTAACTACTTCGTTAAAAATTGGTCTATTCTGCAAGCCTGACGAGTGGGCGGGGGGGGGGAGGGGGATTTTCCGCGGGCCCGGAGTTTTCGAGGGGGCCCTGATTTTCCGGAACTGTTAGGAAATATTTTTTCTTATATAAAATTATTTATTACTTATTTTAATTGTGATTGTGATTATTTCAACAAAAAATAATACTATGAAAGCAGAAAAGCATTCTGCATCAGCCTGAATTCTAAATTTTCAAATTTAATTTCAATAATCTTGATTTGAAAATGCAACTATTTTGTTAAAAAGTATTTTTTTTTTTGAAAATTTATATCGTTTGGTAAAAAAAAATTCTGTAGAGGGTTCAGTTATTTGTTTGAAAATTCGTCTTTTCTGGTTGACTTTAACTGTGTTTGATGTCAAATTAAAATCTTTTTTATTCAAAATAATATCAACTTTAATATTTTTTTGTTAAGAATTCATCTATTTGGTTTGGAAAATGGTAGAAAATTATACCATTTGGTTGAAAATTAACTTTTTTGATGAAAATTATTATTTTTGGTATTAAAACTCAACCGTCTGGTTGAAATATAACGACAATTTTTGTTGGAATGTCATATTTTCTGTTTGAAAATTCAACTCTTTTGTTGAAATGTGTTGTTTTCGTTTTGAAAATTCATATGTTTTGATAGAAGATTTCTTTGGAGAGTCCAGCTGTTTTTTTTAATATTCGTCTTTTCTGTTTGAAAATTTAACTTACTTGGTTGAAAGTTAAACTACATTGTTAAAAATTCAGTTGTATGAAATTCAAATATTTTAATATAAAATTGAACTATTTGGTTGAAAATTAACTTTTTTGTTGAAAATTTAACTTTTTTGTTGAAAATTCGTCTTTTTGGTTTGAACTCCTAACATTCATCAATTAACTGTATCGTTTTTCTTAAAAAATAATAACTTCGTAAGACTTACAGGAGAAAAAAAATTGTTAAAACAAATAATATTCGCTTAAGCAATTTAAGATGAAATGAAAATTATTTGGAAACTCTTCAATTTTTAAATAAAAATAATCCATGTTGAAAAAAGCATCTCTGAAATATGAATTTGACATAAAACTGCTATTTTTTGGAAAATTTTCTGGACACAATACAAGAGGATTGAGGGGTCAAAATTAAAAGTTATTGGATGCAAATTATTGCTTCAACATTTCTTAATAGGTGAGATTTTCTTGTTTAAAATTTCATATTAATTTCAAAAGCCTTGGGGCATGGGTCAATGTTAACCGATTTTAAACAACAATATGGAATTTCTTTTTCCGGCAAAAGAATAAATGGGGCATCTGAAGTCAAAATTTCAAAAATTTTAACGCTGACTAACTATGGGGATTCCCAAAACTAAAAAATTTTATTTATATAAAATGTACTGTAGGGAAAAATATTTCCCTCACATGATATAATAAAAACTTATATTTAGGAGTTTATGGGTCTCGACGAATCTAGTGTAAAAATTTGAAATATTTAAAGATTCAAGAATTCGGTATTTACGGGTTTTTCAGATCACTGATTATTTTTTGAGTTTTCGGTCCACTATTTTGAATCCGCCATTCTGAATTTGTACATTTTTATTTTAGTCTGGAAATCAGCGACTCCAAAAACCCCCAAGTATCAAGTTTTACGCAAACCAGAACACTTTTTGAGTTTTCGGTCCTCCATTTTGGATTTTTCAATTTCGATTCAAATCAAATCACTTTTTGAGCTTTAGTTCCGCCATTTTTAATTTTTTAATTTGGATTTCGGATTCCAAATCAACTACCCCAAAAAACACCCGAGCATCAAGTTTTATACAAATCAAATTAATTTTGGCGTTTTTGGTCCACCATTTGGGATCCGCCATTTTGGATTTTCAAATTTGAATTTCGAATTCGAAATCAACGACCCCAAGAACCCCCGAGTATCAAGTTTCGTTGAAACTGGGCTGATAAATAAAGATATGCTTCAAAGGGATTAAGTACCAACTTTTCTAAGAAAATTCTAAAAGTCAAAACAGGGACAAAAGTACTAGAAAAGTTCAATTTTATTTTTTCCTAAATTTTCGCAAGTGCTGGTGGGGTTTATGTTCTAATAATGTACTGCTAAAATAGGACTTGAATACGAAAAAAAGTTAAAAATATGTCCGTTTCAGCAGGCTTTTTTTCGGACAAAAGTTCCGGAAAAGTCTCACCTAATTTTTTTCTTGAATTTCACAAGAAACAGGATATATTTTGAACATTTTTGGAACTTTAGTCCTATTTTAGCAGTACCTTTTTTGACCTTAATAACACCAACACTTTTAAAAATGACGAAAAAGATAGAATGGATCTTATCTAATACTTTCGTTCCTATTTTACCTTTTAAAAATTTTGTAAAGAAGGTTGACTTTTTTTCAAATCGGATATTGTGAACTTAAAGTTTTTTTAATAGAAGAATCCAGTTGTTATTTACAGGGCTTATTTCAAAATGTAATTGTGCTCTACAATTAAACGGCTCTCTCATAGAAAAACAGGCAGTAACTGATGGATTCATTTAATTATAATTAAAGTATTTTTTAGTCAAAATTCGCTAATATTCTAATAAGCTTTTCTTCTGCAAATATAAGTGAAATCTTATTCATATTTGAGTTGGTTCTCACTGAAAATTAGTTATCTTTAACTCATTGGTAAAGGAAGATGAAAAGTATTTGAAACTTTTTTACCTTCATATAATTGAATTATAAGTTAATTAGATTGAAAATGATGAAAATTTTATTAAATGCTTGGACAATTTGTTTTTTGGTACACAAAAAAATCATAATAGAATAATCATAATATCATAATAAATGTGATCATAAATCTAAAATTGGTCAATATCCAAAATGATAAAAAATTTGAAAGCTTGTCATCTTTAAATTATTAAATTATAATCATTATTCAATTTGAATTTGTTTAATCATTGATAAGTACAATGTTCTAGAAAATTCTAAACAAAAGATTTTTCAAGCCATTATTTATGAACAATCACATATATTTTCCAATTTTCGTACCAAAATTTATAAATATTATTTCCCTTTAACGGAGAAAAAATACCCTAAAATTTGTATTAAACATTTTTATCCTAAAACTTGTGTAATTTTTTCAACTAAACTAAATCATACATTCATTTTAAATTGTTAAAATACAAAAATCTGTATTTTTCCCATTTAAAATATGCCGAATTTCAATATTGCAAACTTTGAAATACTTGAACGTTTTCTCATTGTTACTTGGATAATTGCTAATTTCTTTAAATTTGAAATTTTTTCCTTTGCAGGAATGAGGGTTGATGGTAAAACCACACTTTTAAAAACTGGAACAACAGTTTAATCTATCAATTTATTTAATTATAAAGTATTTAAACTTTATGTTATTAAATTTGGAATGCATTAATTGCATACAGGTATCTCTCTTTATGAATTTCATAATTTGCAATCGTAGAAATTCTAAATTTTAATTCAAAAGTTAGGTTTTAAAAGTTTAGTAAACAATTTTCACGAAATATCTGAAGAAGACGCACAATGGGGCAATACAAAGTTATGGAGCCAATTTTTAAAAAAGTTTTTCATTTATCTTTTATTTAATAACAAAAATGGAAAAAAATTTTTTTAGAAGTGTACCTGTTTTCAAAAAATACTTGAATGCAATCCAAACTGCTATGAATCAATTAAGAAATTATCCAGAAGAGTTGTCTAATAGCTTCGAAATTGTTAAAAAATGTATTGAATTTGTTATAAACAAATAAATGAGTGAAAATGGATTCATGGGAATTGGCAGTGATTCGTGTATTGATTTGCACTAAATTTGAACAACTAATGGACAAAAACTCTTTTTTAATTCAATTCATGTAATGTAATCAATAAATAGTTATTTTATAAACACATTTCATGAACAATTATTCATGGCAGGTAGTTATGTTGAAATAAATCAAGTTTTTTTCTATTGAATGGGCCAAAAAATATACAAAAATGTCACAGGATCATCAGATTCATTTATTCAATAAAGCTGATGATTGTCTAAACAAATTTAATTAACAAATGCACTGTCTGGTTACTATTAGAAGTAAGAACTTGTTTTTTTTTAACGTAATAAAGTATAAATAACTAATTTATAAACTTTGAGGGACCTTGTATGAGTAAACAAATTTCATTGCTAATAAGAATTGTTTAAACAAACTTTTACCATCTTAGGCCTTTTGTAAGGAAAAACTTTCATTTCTTTAAGGTATTAACAGACTGTTATTTAGTAATAACTCTGTACTATCAGTCGATAAAAACTGATAATTGCTTAAACAAAATTAATTAACAGATGAATTTTTTGGCTATTTTCAAAGGTAAAACCTTGGTTTCGTCAACGTAACCAACTGTTCATACTAATTTTTAAACATTTTTGATAAAACTCGATAATGATCCACTTATGTTATTGTCATTATTAATTTTATTGACAATTTTTTGTCCTCTTATACGTTTATAAACAAAAACTTCCGTTTTTCTTGTGAAATATATAGACAATTACATCTTTTTTAGTTAAAGCTCGAGTATTTGATTCAAAATTCATGTATTTTGTTGAAAATTTGTTTGTTTTTTTGTGTAGAAAATTAAGCTTCTTGGTTGAAAATTAAACTGCTTGGCTGCAAGTTGAAATCTTCTGAAGAGTTCATGTTTTTGGCAGATATTTCATCTCTCGCTAAAAATTCATTTATTTTTTGATAAAAGTTCACTCTTTTTGTTATAAAATCATTCTTTTTGATTGAAAATTACACTGTTTCATTGAAAATTCATCTTTTTCTGTTGATTATAACCAAATAACTAAATAACAGTCTGCTAATACCCGAAAGAAACGCATTTTTTTTCTTAAAAAATGCCTGAGATGAAACAAATTTGTTGAAACAATTGTTGTTGAACATAAAAATTGTTTATTATTAAATAAGCTCCCTGAATGTCTATAAATTAGTTATTTACACTTCATAACTTGGAAAAAAAGAAGATTTTACCTCTAAAAATAGCCGGACAGTGCATTTGTTAATTACATTTGTTTAAAAGTCATCACTTGTTATTGAGTGAATAAATCTGATAATTTTATGACATTTTCGTATAATCTTTGCCGATTCAATAGAAGGAACTTGATTTATTTCAACATAACCACCTGCTATGGATACTTATTTCTAAAATTGGTTTCTAAAATAACGATTCATTTATTACATTTCATGAATTCAATTAAAAAACGGTTTTTGTCTATAAATTGTTAAAAATTAGTGCAAATAAATTCACGAATCACTACCAATCCGCATGAATCCATTTTCACTCACTTATTTGTTTATAACAAATTAAATATAATATAAATCGGCCTTGACCGATTTATGCGGAATTTTATTATTATATCAATTTGCGTAGAAAACATTTTTTCTCCTCACTATGAGACGGAAGGCTCTTTTCAAATATAAGATTAGTTTGTACTAATATTAGATTTTTTGGCCCGGGACAAAACAAAAAGAAATTCTGACCCTTGCTTTTATCATTTACCGTAACTTTAACTTCTGCTATCCTATTTTTTTTCAGAAATTCTGCACAAATTCCATAAAGTGCAATCTGCAGAGATTTGGGATGATATCTGAATTTTTTAATTTCGTTTATCAAATACAATTATATTCTCCAATCATTTTAACTTCACGGAACTTCAAAGCAGATGTAACTAACTTAATAAGTCATTTACTCTGAGTTTCAGGGTATTACAATTTTTATTTTTTTGAATGAAGATTTTGATTAATACTTGTTATTAAAATCAGATATCCGTGCATTTCCACTGATGGGTCCAGATATTATTAAGGAAAATCATCATCATAGCGGAAGCGATTTTTACGAATCTATACACCTATTTGTTCCGGTTCACCGTACGCATCACAAGCGATAATAACGGGACTGCGTAGATTTTATTACCAAATCGTAAAAGAACGTTAGTCTTCCCAGGCGATAATTGTGAGCATGAGGAAAAAGAAACTTTCTTCGAATACAGAGGGAGCCCGGATTCTGCCTCAATTGAAATTCAAGAGGCGATCATTCCACCCAGTAGATAAACCCATGTGGAGTCAGACATAATAAAATTCTCGTTGCTTATTCCTAATTCAATATTTTAATATGGTAAACCCGGGGATATCAAAAACCATTGCATATCATTCTGATTATCAACTTCAGAGCAAAATGATCCACTTTAATATTTTTTTAACAAGGAATGTTTTAGAAAATTTTGAATTTCAGGGCGGAAGAAAATTTCAAGATTCTTATTTTGGGATCTAAATCTCTGTGGCTGTACAAATTGATATTTTAATTTCTAAAAGTGTTTCTTCAGATTTACTTTGTTCTGACTCATACTTCTGGAAGACTTACAACTTCCTAGGACCAACAGAAAATCTTTGAAAAAACGTAGAATTTTCAACCAAAAATGGGGTAGTTGAATTTTCAGTTAAAGAAATTATTCTTCGACTAAAAGAATCAAATTTTTAACCAAAGAGATGAATTTTTATTCAAGAATATTACTTTTCTATCAAAATGACGCATTTTTAACAAAATACATGAATTTTTCACCGAATAGTTGAATTTTTATCTAAACAGTATAAAGTTCTAAGCAAATAGCAAATAATTTTCAACGAGAAAAGATAAAATTTCAACCAATGGTGAAATAGTTGAATTTTCAGTTAAAAACAATAATATTCAACCAAAAAAGAAAAACGAACTTTCAACAAGAACCAAAACCAAAGACATAAATTTAAAAATAAAATTATGAATCTTCAATCAAAAAATTAATTCATAACAAAGGAAACCCAAAAAAAAGATTAGTTCTCAAGCTGAAAAACGAAAAAAGATGAAATTTCTATCAAAATAGTTGAATTATCAACAGAAAAAGACGAATTTTCAATAAAACAGTGAATTTTCCACCAAAAAGAATGATTTTTTAACAAAAAGAGTGAGCTTTTATCCAATAATAATCAAATTTTTAACCAGAGATGAAATTTATTTAAAAAAAATGACTTTTTCACAATATTATAACTTGCAACCAAGTAGCTTAATTTTCAACCAAATAGATTAATTTTTTACCTAAATAGTCGAGTTTTAACTAAAAAAGATCATTTTTTAACCTCATAATTTAATTATCATGTAAAAACTATAAATTTGCCACGAGAAATTAAATATTAAAATTTTTATGAAAAAAAAAAAATAAATTTACAACCAAGTAAGACGAATTTTCAACAAAATAGTTAAATTTTCAACCCAAAAAATTAATATTTACCAAAGGAGTTTAACTTTTGACTACGTAGTATAATTCTTAACCAAATAGTTGAATTTGTAACTAAAAAAGATCAATTTTTAACCAAAAATAGAATAGTTCAACTTTTGGTTCAAAAAATGATGTTAAAGAAAAAAAATTGAATTCCCATGGAAATAGTTAAATTTTAAATCGAAGAGATGAATTTTCAAACCAAAATTATGAATCTTTACCGAAAAAAGTGAATTTTTAACGAAATTCATCTCTCAACCAAGTAGTTGGATTCTTAACCAAAAAGGTGAGTTCTCAACGAAAAATGTAACATTTGTTATCAAAAAATTATTGTAATTTTAAATACAAACAGCTAAATTCAACCAAAAACGAATGAATTATCAACTAAAAAATCTTAATTTACAACTAGAAATAGAATATCAACACTTTCATTCAAAAAAATTAATTTTCAGCCAAAAAAAAAGAATTTCTAACGAAATAGTTCAAGTTTGAATAGAGAAAATGAATTTTTAACGGAAGGGTCCAACTTTGAACCAAATAGTTGAATTTTAAACCAAATAGTGAAATTTTTAAATCAAAAAAATGAATTTTCAACCAAAAATAGAACAATTTAATTTTCAGTTCAAAAATAATGTATAACCATAAAAAAGAGTTTAAAAAAAACAAGTTAAATTTTCGACTGAGGAGAGGAATTTTCAAATTTACACTATGAATTTTCAACCAAAAAATATTAATTTTTAACGAAAGGGTTTTAACTTTCAACCAACTTTTAACCCAGAAAGGTCAATTCTCACAAAATGTAATATTCGATATTTCAACCAAAAAATATTCTGATTTCAAATGAAAAACAGTTGAATTGAACCAGGAAAGACAAATTTTGAACCAAATAGTTAAATTTTAAACTCAAAAAGATAAATTTTCAATCAAAAATGTAATATTTAAATTTTTCATTTGAAAATTAATTTTAAACTGAAAACAAAAATTTGCATACGAAAGTAGTTGAATTTTCCACAACAAAAGGAAATACATGTTCAAAGAAAACCGCAAACCTTCAACTGTAATAGGTGAATTATCAGGTCAAAAAATTGATTTTCAACCAACAAAAATTAATAGTCAACTTGTAAAATTATCTATGTTCAGTGAATGGAATATTATCCACACTTTGAAATTTTTCTTCGACCGTTGTTATTAATAATGAAGTCAATTCATATAAGAATTTGTTATTTTGGTCATACGTTCCAGTAAAAATAATAATAGTAGATTCAGTTGTCAAGAATCATGCTTTATTCGTCAATTTTAATTTAAACCAACGTACGTTTCGACCTTGTTACAGGCCTTCTTCAAGGTAATACATAACCTAAATTAAGATAATATACATAGATTTAATAAAACCGAAAAATATTTATAATGAACAAAAAAATATTTTAAATTTACCTGTAGTGATATTTTTTAAAATTATCCAAGACATTTCAATTTTTGGTTATTTTCCAAGAGAACAACTTTATTTTTGGAGTGAACCAAATTTTGCTGTTTGTTTTTATTGTTGAAACATTTATAAATAGCAAAAATTAAAATAGTGCCCTTTAAAACATTTTAAAAATTGAAACCTCAAATTTTCGAGGCTCCAATATAATAATTTTACTACATTTTGGTTAAATATAACAAAACAGGTGTT
>CAKNYM010053149.1:394733-416445 GCA_932195095.1 Andricus curvator | reverse complement strand
AACACCTGTTTTGTTATATTTAACCAAAATGTAGTAAAATTATTATACTGGAGCCTCGAAAATTTGAGGTTTCAATTTTTAAAATGTTTTAAAGGACACTATTTTAATTTATGCTATTTATAAATGTTTCAACAATAAAAACAAACAACAGAATTTTGTTCACTCCAAAAATAAAGTTGTTCTCTTGGAAAATAACAAAAAATTGAAATGTCTTGGATAATTTTAAAAAATATCACTACAGGTAAATTTAAAATATTTTTTTGTTCAGAATTTTTTTGTTCATTATAAATGTTTTTCGGTTTTATTAAATCTATGTATATAATCTTAATTGAGGTTATGTATTACCTTGAAGAAGGCCTGCAACAAGGTCGAAACGTACGTTGGTTTAAATTAAAATTGACGAATAAAGCATGATTCTTGACAACTGAATCTACTATTATTATTTTTACTGGACCGTATGACCAAAATAACAAATTCTAATATGAATTGACTTCATTATCAACTTGTAAAAGATATTTATTTTTTATGGATCTTTTGTTGTTTTTATTTTCACACTGTCTTGAAATTGCATGAATTAAATTTTTAACATATTTTTTAGGAAAATAATCATTATTTTTATCTAACTTGTTCAGCCCTTATCTATAATAATTCGAATTACGGTGGTGTGCCCATTGCAAAATACAATCAGTAAATAAAAAAAAGTTATTTATATCATAGTAAAATCTGAAACAAGAAAAAAATATTCTTTTCCTTAAAAGTGAGTTCAAACATTTTCATTAAATTATTTATTATTATGGTAATATGAACATAAAAAGATTTTGAAAAATAAATCAAAAAGACAATATTCAAATAAAGGACTTCTAAATCATAATTGATTTTGATTTTGTTTTAATTTGCTTCGCGTGTTTAGATTCGCAAATAATTTTTTTGCATCACTCTAGGATGTTCATGATGCAAAACTAATGGTAGGTGGCAGCACCGAACTGAGTACTAGACCCTCTGTCATTGAGTTACGAATTTCAATAAAATAAATTTTGCCAATAAGTATGAAGTGCCATCTATACCTTGTAAGTATCACCAAATACATTTTTTAAAGTTTTTTATCATGTAGAATTCGTAAAAGGTTCATAAATCCTTATCTGGCGGTTTCTTTCAATGTGAGGCTAGGTTTACTATAGTTCACCATATATCCCATTGTATGTACACTTTCTACTTAAAGTATAATTCACCTCAGTATATGAACACCAAACATATATTTAAATTTTACTTATCCTCATATATTTAATTATAAGCAACCACTGAAAATAACAGAAGAAAAGATATAGGAAGTCCAAAATGGATTTATGCCAGGAAGATCATATACGGATCAAATATTTAGATTAAAACAGATCACAGAAAAAAGTTTGAAAGTATGCAGGTAACAAAGCGAGTGTAAGGGCTAATGGGAAACTGAGTGACTGGTTCGATATTATGCAAGGCGTTAAACAGGGATGCGTTATGTCCTCATGGCTATTTATCATATTTATGGACAAGTGTCTAAGAATGGTCCTCTTCGACGAAGAAGGTGTAGATCTCGAAACTGTGAAGGTACATGGGTTAGCTTTCGCAGATGACAAGATTATTATGGCAGAATCAATCGAAGACTTGCAAAGAAAGTCGTGCAAACTAAATACAAGCATGAAGCTCATGGGCCTCAAAATTAACGTAAATAAAACAACAATCATAGTGCTTGAAGGAGAAGGTACAAAAACAATGTGCAACATTGTCCTAAATGATGAGAGATTAGAACAAGTTGATAATTACATATATCTAGGTAGCCTATTCACTAGTGACGGGAAGATAGATGGGGAGTTAGATAGACGCACAAACGAGGCCCTACTAAAAAAAAAGTCAGGAATCGTCACAAATGGTCAGAAGTTCCGACGATTCCTGAACATCCTGACCATTCCTGACGAGCCTGACGATTTCTGAAGATATGCTAATTCACATCCTATCAGGTAGCTCATCGGCTAGGACCGCAGGTAGGCCAACCCAAAAGGATTAAAAATTGAAAATAATTTTTTTTTTTCAATGTTGCATATACAGATTCAAAAGTTACAAATTCAGAATCTACGGGTTTCGAGGATTTCAAATACCTAAAAATTTTCCTAAAAAGTTTAAAATGAGATTAAATATCATGTATCTTGTAAAGAGAAAGAGATACGTCAAAACGGACAAAATTTTCAAATTCACCTTGCAGAGTCATTTAATATATAAATATTAATAATTAAATATGAGTAAACAGAGAATATGCACAAATAAATATAAATAAATAATATAAATAATCTGGGAAATATAAAAGGGATTAGGTTTTATGACATTCTATTCTTGGACCCGTAATAAAAGGATTATCCTTCGAACCCAAGCTCTGACGATTTCTGAACATTCCTCACGAATTCTGACTTTTCCTGACGATTTCTGTCGAGAAACGTAACAAAAGTGGTCAGAAATGGTCAGAAGTCCTGACTTTTTTTCTGACGATTCCTGACTTTTTTTTTAGTAGGGAGGGTCAGAAGGTTATCGGTAGAGCAGGGTCCATTCTCAGAAGTAAAAATATATCAAAAAAAGCTAAAATGGCCATACATGATTCTATATTTGTACCGACTGTGGTACACGGTAGCGAGAAATGGTCTTGCCAAGAAAAGGATAAGAGTAAAATTAACGCGATTGACATGAAACCTCTGCGCATAATTTGTTGGAAAACACTGATAAACAAAGTGAGAAACGAAATAATCCTCAAAGAATGTAATGCAAAAGAGACAATAGTTGACACCTGGGAAAGAAATCAGTTAAGATGGTTTGGAAATGTTGAAAGAATGAAGGGTGGACGTCTAACGAAACAAGTGTATAAAGGTAAAGTAAATGGCAGTATGCCCAGAGGCAGACCGCGGAAAAAATGGTTAGAATGTGTGAATGAGACCTTAATCCGAAAATACATAAGAAGCCATAGAAACAGGAGAGCTTGCATGAAAAAATGCATGGACGTGAAGGAAGCTAGAGAAGTATGCCAGGACAGAAAAGTGTGCCGACAAATAGTTTAAAAAAATAATGTGAGTAGAGTGAATGACGCCTGAAACAAAAGACCTTGGATACTAATGGGCCCGAGTGGGGAACCTCACATAACAACCTTGTGAAGCTCTTCACTTGGGGTGATCGCTAGAGAGATTGATCAGCAACATAACACGAAAATTCTAGATCAATCTAAAAAATGTATACCTCCTTCCCAACTCTACTATTTTCCAACTGAGCGAGTCACGCCTACCCCGAAAGGGAAATGGCTTAATGGTATAATGATAATAAAAAAAAAATATCAAGCGCCATATTGAATTTTGTCTCTCATCGACAGAGGGATTAGTACTGGGCTCGGTGCTGCCATCTATTATTAGTTTTGCATCACAAACCCCAGTGCATGTAGACGGTCACGGCTTGGATGTGACATAACAAATTACACTAGAAAGTTGCTACTAAAAGTTCATGACGGTCAATTGATCCTGAGAATCGCATAATTCTGATGCACGATTTGCTCATGAAATAAAAAATCCGAATTCTGTATTAAAGCATTGTATATCATTTTGATTCAATTCCAGGATCAAACTGACCAACTGGCATCGAATTAATCTTCTTCGTTAAAAATTCAACTATTTGGTGAATAGTTGAACTTTTTTGTTAAAAGTTCATTTTTTTTAGTTAAAGATTCATCATTTTGTTTGGAAATTCATCTTTTTGGTCAACAATTTGGCTTTTTGAGTTGAATATTTAACTATTCTGGTAGAAAATAAAATTTTTTTGGATAAACATTTCACTTTATTGTTGAAAATACGTTTTTTATGCTAATTAATTTTTTTAGCTGAAAATTGAACTATTTTATTTTCAGATAATAGCCTATCCTTTCTAGTTGAAGATTCAACTGTTTGATTAAACATTTCTCTTTTTCAGTTAAAAATTAATCTGTTTTGTTAAAGATGTGTCTTTTTGTAGAAAATTAATTTTCTCCGGTGAAAATTTTTTTTTTTTAAATTCGTTTTTTTTTTAATTAAAATTAATTTTTGTGACTGTAAATTTAACTATTTCATTCCTTATTGTAAATTTATCTTTTTTAGTTAAAATTTTCAATATTTGGTTAAGAATTTATGTTTTTCTATAAAAATTCGCTTTTTTTGTAAAAAAATTATTCTTTTTGCTTGAAAGTTCATCTTCTCGATTAACATTTAATTTCTTCAACTGCAAATTTAACTATTCCATTTTTGATTGTAAATTTATCTCTTTTAGTTAAAATTTTATCTCCTTGGTTGAAAAATTCATATATTTTGTTGAAAACTTATCTTTTTTTGTAGAAAATTAATATTCTCTATTGAAAATTCGCTTTTTTTGTTGAAAATTCAACTACTTTGTTAAAAGTTTTATTACTTTGTAGAAGAGTGAACAGCTTTGTTTATCGGTAAAGGATTTAACTTTCTTGTTGAAAATTCACTTATTTCAGTTGACCTCAAATTTTTTGATTTAAAAGTGAAATCGGTTTTGGATGAAATATCAACTATTACATTTTTCTTTGATAATTCTCATCTTAACTGTTTTGTTGAAAATTGATTTTTTTGGTTTGACGTTCAGCATTTTGGTCAAAAATTTATCTCTTTTGGTTGAAAATATAACTATCCACGTTACAATTCATCTTATTGTTTGCATTTCAATTTTTTCAACTGAAAATTAACTATTCCATTTTTGAAAGTAAAAGTATTTCTTTTAGTTGAAAATTAAACTATTTGATTAAAAATGCATATATTTTTTCAAAATCCACTTTTTTGGTAGAAAATTGATCTTCTCGGTTAAAAAATTTCTTTTTTGGTTAGAAAATCAACTACTTGATTAAAAGTTGAACTACTTGCTTGAAAATTTAACAACTTTGTTTAGAAGTATTTGGTTTGGTTGAAAATTAATTTTTTAAATAAAAATTAATTTTTGTGACTGTGAATTTACCTATTTCATTCCTTGTTGTGAATTTATCTTTTTAAGTTCAAAATTTTAATATTTGATTAAAAATGTATGTGTTTCTTCAAAAATTCGCTTTTTTTTGGTGAAAAAATTATTCTTCATGCTTGAAAGTTTATCTTTTTGATTCAAATTAAATTTTTTCAACTGCAAATTTAAGTATTCCATTTTTAATTGTAAATTTATCTCTTTCAGTTAAAAATTGAACTCCTTGGTTGAAAAATTCATATATTTTGTTGAAAACTTTTTTTTTTTTTGGTAGAAAATTAATATTCTCAAATGAAAAATCACTTCTTTGTTGTTGAAAATTCAACTGCTTTGTTAAACGTTTAATTAATTTGTGGAAGATTGAACAAGTTTGTTTATCGATAGCGGATTTAACTTATTTGTTGGAAATTCACTTATTTTAGTTGACCTCAAATTTTGTTATCCAAAAGTGAAATCGGTTTTGGATGAAATATCAACTATTACATTTTTCTTTGATAATTCTCATCTTAATTGTTTTGTTGAAAATTCATGATTTTGGTGGGACGTTCAGCATTTTGGTCGAAAATTCATCTCTTTTGTTGAAAATATAACTATCCACGTTACAAATTCATCTTATTGTTTGCATTTTAATTTTCTTAAATGAAAATTAACTATTTCATTTTTGATAGTAAAAGTATTTCTTTTAGTTGAAAATTCAACTATTTAATTAAAAGTGCATATATTTTTACAAAATTCGTCTTTTTCGGTAGAAAATTGATCTTCTTGGTTAAAAAATTTCTTTTTTGGTTAGAAAATCAACTACTTGATTAAAAGTTGAACTACTTGCTTGAAAATTTAACAATTTTGTTCAGAAGTATTTGGTGCTGTTGAAAATTAATTTTTTAAATGAAAATTTAAATATTCTATTTTGGTGGAATATTGACATTTTTTAGTTGAAAATTCATTCAACAATTTTGTTTAAAAGTAATCTTTTTTGATCAAACTTTCGCGTGATTCTAGTTTAGGTGGAGTAATCCACCATAATGCAGCATATTTTATTCTCAAGTAGATAAAAACTATACTCAGAAGCTGTAAAACTAGAATCTTCATTCGCACTATAATTTAACATTTCAAAGTTTAAATATGTATCTAAGCTTGAAGTATAATTGAGTGGAGGAATCGGTGTGAAGATGAGTGTTGAGTGATTGTGGAAGTGTTTTTGAAGAATTAAAACAAGCGAGTAGTCTGTACTTGGCACTTTTTTTCCTGCTGACTTTTCGCGACCCGTTAAACAAACAAGTAAATAACCCGTACCCATGCCGGAAGTCCCAGGATCGACAACTCTTTCTCCGGCGCGAACAATTACCGGTACTCTAAAAACCATCTAGCAATAACAGTACCCTACGAACCGCGTCTTCTTATCCGAGTCGCGCACATGCGACCGCTTCGCAGAACAATAGTTATACCTTCGACATTGAGGTCTGGTCTGCAGGAAACGATTACCGCTTCCTAAGTGACCCTACGAGCTCGCATGTCTTGGTTGCATCTCCGGTCCACCGGGAAAGAAAAAGAAATATCAAAGGAGAAGAGGTTTTTCCATTTATTCGGAGATCTGCACGGAGAAAAATGGATAGTCAAACTTGGAGTGTCAAAATTTAGATGGTCAGTTTGATCTTCTAGATAGTACCAAGTACCATCCACAATTTTTTCTTCATAGGCAGACCATAATTTTATACATAGTCTGTTTCAATATCCATAGGTGATTTAGACTCACTATCAGGATAGTCATATTGACCCTCCAGAATGTCAATCAGAAGTGACTGCCGTGTTAGACAACATTTTTAATTAGCTTAAACCATTTTTTGATATTTCGAAGATTTGTGAAGAGGGACAAAATGTGGAGAACATAGTGGAGAGTGGGTTATGTGGTTTTTGTTTTGATTTTAAACGTCAAATTTGATACTTCAGAGGGATTAAGGACAAAGGCGTCACTCATAAATCGGTGCGTATTCTCAACATTTTCGACCAAAAGGTACTGAAAATTTCGTAATTCGTTGATAAAGAAACAAGACTTGCGAGATTTGTAATACGCATTTATATTGTTTCAAAGTTTTTGGACATATTTAATCATGTCTCAGACATCTTACTCTCCAAAAATAAAAAAGATGCTTTCAGACCTAATGAATTTTATATCAATTTTCATATTTTCCAGGTTACATTCAATAATTTAAATTTTCGTCTTTCATCTCTCTTACAATCATGAATATATATGTAGGCAGGAGAAGGACAGCAGATAATAAAGTTGACCCTCTGATATGATTAAGTTAACACTCCGAGATAATCAAGCTAAAATTCCTGGTATAATCAGGTTTAAACTCCAGGATCGTCAACTTTACACTCTGGGATGGTAAAGCTAACCGTCAAATTTTGACACTCCACGGATGGTACGCCACACCATCTAGGGAGCTGTCCCATAGCTAAAGCTCTAGCCATTTTATGAAAAGAAAAAAAATTTCTTATTTACGTCTGGGAAAATTTATAATTTATAAATTTAGGATAGAACCTAAAACAAAAATGTAAAAAAAAATTCTGCTACGGCATTTGTAGTAGAACAAAACTATTTTAAATGAAACTGTTAAACTTCTGCTAGACGACGATTAATAATATAAATCAAATCATAAAAGAATTATAGACATTGCTATAAGCAATTTCATAAATGAATATTGAATTTTATTATTTTTCGCTAAGTAAAACTCCTTTTTCATCAGATTGGTTTCAGATTGATTTAATAGTTATTTTTATTGATAAACGTTCATCAGAAATCAACTATTTTGTTTATAACCTTTAAATTGTTCAAACAAATTCAATTAATTCTTACAATTACAAAAAAATATTTTTCAAGTCATAAAAATATAAATTAATAATACAAATTAATGAACAATTTTGTTATTGTATTTTAATATTATATTATAAGTGTCATTTATTATTATAATTAATTATCATAAACAAATCAACAAATACTTCAATTCTGCTCTTTCGCTTGATAAAGCGCAGAGATGATTTAGCACAAAAATTATTAGATGAGAATATATAAAGATTTCTGATTTAAATTACCTGTCGTAAAAATTTTGGTTTGTTTATTTTATTATTGACAATGGGTGATCATCAGGATGGTCCAAAATAGCATTGGAGATTTTTTTTCTTGAATTTTTATGCATATCGCTGGGAAATATGTTCGAAATTTTTCTTAATGATATTTGGCCAATTTGGTATGGCCAACGGCCATACCACGCTGAAAAACCCAGTTCTCGTCAGATCACTGAAGTTAAGCAGCGTTGGACGCGGTTAGTACTTGGATGGGTGACCATTCAAGAATACTGACATGAGTGCTGTTGGCACATCGTGGGTGTGGTGAGCCCACACTTGTAGTTATTTATAACTACAAGAAAAACCTAGAAACACTACCCGAATCGGGTAGTGTCACGCCTACCCTGAAAGGGAAATGGTTTAATGGTATATATATATTTAGAGGTCGCTGAATTAAGTTTAAACCCAACATTTCACTTCAATAATCACCTATAGAATACGAATAAAATATTACTTTTCAAACATAACAACCATAAGTCTGTTTTATAGGGTCCTAAAAAAACCCAACAAGTGAAAAAATGGGTTTTGCGAGTTTTTGGCGCTAATTATGACTTTTTTGTGATTTTTTTGATGCAATTGTTTCTAGTACATAAAATGATACTCTATACTGATAATTGGTTGTTTATATGAATGATTTAAACAATTTATTATTATTTCTAGCATTTTTCTCTTAGAATAGAGTTAGAAAGACATGGTTTTTTCAAAAAATTTACATTTTTTGTCCAATTTTCAATTAGAGTGACGTTGATAATTGATTAAAGTAATTAAATTAATTGTTCAAACAATTTATCATCATTGTTCATAATATTCAATCTGAAAAATTCTAGAAAATTGTGGTGTTTCAGAAATTTTCAACTAGTGAAAAGGAGACAAATAGTTGAAAATTTCTGAAAAAACCACAACTTTCTAGCATTATTCAAATTAGTTATTATCACCAATAATAATAAATTGTTCAAACAATTAAATTCGTTAACTTTAATCATTCACCACACTCTAATTGAAAATTGGACAGAAAATAGAAAATTTTGAAAAAACCATGTCTTTCTAACTCTATTCTAAGAGAAAAATGCTAGAAACAACAATAAATAGTTTCAATTATTCATATAAAAAACTAATTATCAGTATAAAGTATTATTTTATGTACAAGAAACAATTGCATTAAAAAACCACAAAAAAAGTAATAATTAGCGCTAAAAACTCACGAAACCCATTTTTTTCACTTTTGCGGTTTTTTTGGGACCCTATAAAACAGAATTATGGGTTTTTTTTCAAAAGTAATATTTCATTCATAATCTATAGGTATTTGTGAAGAGAATTGTTGAATTTCAACTCAATTCACCTAATATCGACGATTCTGAAAAAATTACAAAAATGTATTTTTTGTAACGCACGCACGAAATGTTCGCTTTTCGAGGCATGTATTTCGTGCGGGAAGTGACCAATTCCAAAGCCGTGGTAAAAAGCAGTTATAAAAAGACTTTTTCTAGCTGCTGCGCTTGCGCTCTTTAAGCAAGATGACTTTTTCTAGCTGCTGCGCTTGCGCAGTTCCTGCCAGATTACTTTTTCTTGCTGTTGCGCTTGCGCATTTCGATTCAGATTTACTTTCCAGGACTGCCGGAATAATAACCTCACTTCATTTTGATTTTACGCTTGAGAGACTGATAAAGGCTGACAAACTCGAAGTGATAAGTTACCATAAATGACTAATAAATTACCATCAATTACCGTTAAATTACCGAAAATTTGAGAAATTCGTGGATATCTGAAATTTCCGGTAATTTATCAATTTTCCATAATTTTACGGAAATTTGCGAAATTTAGAAATTTTCGATAAATTTCCGGAAACTTTTAAATTTTTTCCAAAAAGCTTTGGCTACCTGAAATTTCCAGTGATTTAGTAATTTTCCATAAATTATCGGAAATTTACGAATTTTTCATAAATTTCTGGAAATTTTTGGAAACTTTCCAAAAGCTTTGGATAACTGAAATTTCCGATGATTTAGCAACTTTTTATTTTCCGGAAATTTTGGAAATTTAGCAATTTTCCGGAAATTTTCGGATTTTTTCCAAAAACCTTTGGATACCTTGAATTTCTGGAAATTGTCGGTAATATACAAATTCACCGAAAATTTCCGGAAATTTTCGGTAATTTTTGGTAATGTTGCCATAAATTTCCAAAAATTAACATATATTTCCGAAAAATGTATTCTTATTGTTTCTCAAATCGAAAATTTGCTGCATTTGTTACAAAAAATATCGTGTGCAACAGGTGCTGAAAGTAGACAGTTGGAACTCTTGTGAAGTTTACAGTACTTGCCATCGGCTCATTTTCGGGTCGTTTCCGGCTTGTCCACAACTCGTTTACAGCTCGCCTTCGGCTCGCTTTCAACTCGCCTACGACTCGCCTACAACTCCCCTTGGACTCGCCTCTGACTCGTACAGCAAACTTCACACTCGTGTGGAACTGCCTACTTTCCGCACTTGTAGCACAATATACTATTTCCCAACCCCGTCGACAAAATGTGATTTTACCCACTCCTGGATATGTCAAAACTCTCTTTTCACTATTTTTCTTATGGGAAATACTTGTTAAACTTCATGGGCCTTGAGCAACCTCACAATATCATTCTTTTAAACAAAAAAATAGGTTTGTTTTTTCATGGATTTGAAAAAATTTCCTGGCGATATGCATGAAAGTTCGAAAAAAAAATTTGAACCACCCTAGTGATCATGGGTGTCTGAGATGTTGATTCAGAGAATTATTTGAAATTTAAAATTGACTGGAATGTATATAACTTAACAAAATAACGATAGAGTATTTATTAATATCAAACATTTTTTCAAATTTAAAACTCGACATAAGTGAATTTTAACATATCAGTTGCAACATTAGACCAAGATCATCAAAATATCTCTATTGGTTTTCAAATTTGGACTTAATTCGCTTAGCTATGCCTGATAAATTGACAAAAAACAAAAAAACAAAAATAGCAAAATAAACAAAAATAGCCAAAAAACGAAAAATAGTGGCCATGAAACCATTACAGGGAAAGGCTGCAAGGACGTCACAAGAGGAACAAGTCCGCAGTTAAGTACCACCATCTAACTACAGATCGAAAAAGCCAATATTATTTGAATATCAAGTGAATGGAGTGAAGATTGAGTGAGTCTACTCAATTTGTGACTTAGGACTAAACTTTAGCTACCATTTTCCATTTGAAGAGCATGCAGAAATAACTGTGAATGCAGCGAACAAAATGCTAGGGTTTATTCTAAGATCATACGAGGAGTATCAGAGTTGGTGTACATTCAACCAAAAGCGGTTCATAATAAATTATGTAAAAGATTCAATGACTACAAAATTCAGGATTATGTTATATTGTTTATGGGAATTGTTCAAATAATATTTTTTAAACGAAACTATTGCAGATAGGAAATTGGTGAAAAAATAATCGAAATTCTCGTTAGCCCTTGGTTTTTCTCTTTTTTTTTTACACTTTTCAGACAAGTTTAAGCATAGAAAAAAAGTATTGTTCATAACAATTTGTTGCTGAAAATTAAAAGAATAATTGTAAAATCTACCAAACACTTTTTCTTGAAGAATTACTATCTCTTAGCACATTCACTGAATGAGAACTGACTATGAGGGTAACTTTAAAAAATATTATTGTTCAAACAAAACAAAATCCACTTACCCTCTATCATACTAATTTTGAACTTTTATTACAAAAAAAATCATATCATTTTCAGCAGACCTTCCACATTATGGATTAAAAAATAGAAAGTTAATTTTTTGTCATATGAGTAAAAATGCATTAAATACTTCGCTTGCTGTAATAAGTGATAATTTTCTACTTTAGAATTTTTGGAATAACAACATATAAAGAATAATATTGTTTAATAATTTTTAATATTAATGAATACATTCCATTGAGAAAAATAACTTTTCAAAAAATCTGAAATCGATTTGATGAACAAAAAATTTTACTTAGCGAAAAATAATAAAATATATTAATTTTATGATTTAATTTACAATGATCATCGCCCTCTAATAAACTATTAACATTTGACTCAAAATAGTTTTTTATATGACTGAAAACCTCATAGTAGAATTTTTTTACAATGTTTTTTGCAATCAGGTGCATCAATTATTCATCTTCCACAAATTTTTATTTGAAAAATTCTGAATAATGAAGTGTTTTTTTTTAAATTTGTAATTTAGATTTAAAATATAAGAGAGAATTAGTAAAATAGACGTTCAGTGTGGTCAACTAAGTAAATTCAATTATTTTGATACGTTGAATTAAAATGTGGAGGAAGAGAAATCAGAACGGGAAAGTCATTTCGGACTTCGACCATTGTAACTTCGACCATAACATACATACAAAAATGTACATTTTTCTCCGTGTGGACAGTGGAACAGTGGACAGACTTCAGAGCCCAAAATGCTCTCAAAACCTGAGAAATATGGTGTATTTTTACGAAAATAGGGAAATAATTATAGGGGAATAATAAAATATTATGCACCTAGAGGAAGAAAAAGTGCTTCTCCCCCTTGGCGCATACGATATTTTTCATAACAAATGGATGATTTCAGACATTTCTCGAAATACAGTCATGATTTCAGTTCATATTAGATTTTGTATAATGAAGCATGAAATTTATTTTAACCTAATTTATGGTAATTTTAGAGGTGATTTATGGCAACTTACCATAAATTGCCCAAAATTCAATTTGAAAATATCTATGAATTTGCGGAAATTTTCGGTCATTTATGGTAATTTTAAGGTAAATATGGTAACTTACCATAAATTAGCCAAATTAATTTTTTTATTTCTATAAATTTCCAGAAATTTATGAAAATTTTCCGTAAATTATGGTAATTTTAAAGGTAAATATCGTAACTTACCATAAATTACCCAAAATTCATTTTAAAAAATTTTCATAAATTTCCGGATAATTATGAAAAAGTTTGGTCATTTATGGTAATTTTACAGGTAAATATGCTAACTTACCATAGATTACCCAAAATTAATTTTTTTTAATTTCCATAAATTTCGATCGTTTATGGTAATTTTATAGGTAAATACGGTAACTTACCAAAAATTCATTTTTAAAAATTTTAATTAATTTCCGGAAATTTATGAAAAATTTCGGATATTTATGATAATTTTACTGGTAAAAATCGTAACTCACCATAGATAACCCAAAATTCATTTTTAAAAATTTTCATAAATTTCCGGAAATTGATAAAAAATTTCGGTCATTTATGGTAATTTTACAGGTAAATATGGTAACAAAATTCATTTTTAAATATTTCCATAAATTTCCGGAAATGTATGAAAAATTTCGGTCATTTATGGTATTTTCACAGGTAGATATGGTAACTTACCCAAAATTCATTTTTTGAAATTTCCCTAAATTTCGGTCATTTATGGTAATTTTACAGGTTAATATGGTAACCTACCATGGATTACCCAAAATTAATTTTTTTAAATTTTCATAAATTTCCGGAAAATTATGAAAATTGTCGGTCATTTATGGTAATTTTACAAGTATATGTGGTAAATTTCCATAAATAACCGCAAAATTCTATTATCTGCAACCAAAATTTCCTCACAGTTTTTACGGTGAGTTGACTGTTAATCATAAAATGCGAGCTCATAGATGCATAATTTTCATTATTCATCTCTGACGTCACTTTTCAGCCCCTAGGGAGTAAAAAGTATTTTTTACTCCCTAGGGAGAAAAAAGTGTAGCTTTAGCCCTGCTTCATAGGCGTCGAAAAGGGCTGAAATCATGCATGTCTCATAAAAATTCTTTTAAATAAAATCATTGTAGGAACCATAGGATCTTCAATATGAAACGCTCGAGGGGAAAGCAACTCCTAAAAATGCGGTACAGCGCAGGTGGATTACTCCAGATTACCTTACATTACTTCGATTTGCATAGGATTACTCTTGATTACATAAAATTATGGTGGATAATTCCACCTAAACTTTACACTTACGCTAAATTTCAACCAAAAAGGATTACCTTTGAATAAAATTGTTCAATTTTCAAATAAATACATATATGAACTTTAATTCGAATAGTTGAATTTTCCCATAAAAACATAAAATATCAACCAAAAAGATTAATGTTCAACCAACAAAGAACAATTTTCCGAAGAATAGTTAAATTTTCAATTAAAAAGGAACGAATTTTCAAATAATTAATTTTAGTAATCTTAGTTTAATTTGCAGATAAGAGAAAAATTTTCAACCAAAAAACAACGATTTTTCAATAAAATAGTTTAATTTTGCCTAAAGAGAATAATTTTCAACTCAAATGATGTACCTTAAACCAAAACAAAATAACGAATTAAAAAAATTATTAAATTTTCGATAAGGAAATTAATTTTTAACTAAAAGAAATGAATCCTCAAGAGAAAATATATTACTTGATGTTTCAACAAAGAAAGAATTTAATTTTAAATCATAAAGATTAATTTTCTACAGAAAAGACAAATTGTCAACAAACTACATGAATTTTCAACTAAAAAGTTGAATTTTCACCCATAACGGATAAATTTACAATCAACAATGAAATAATAAAATTTTTAGTCAAAAAAATTAATTTTTAACCAGAAAAAAATAAAGTTTCACCAAGTAGTTGAGTTTTCAAACAAAAACGTGAATTTTCAACCAAGAAGATTAATTTTCTACCAAAACAAACGAACATTCAACAAAAGAGATGCATTTTTAAACAAATAGTTGAATTTTCTACAAAAAAACGAATTTTCAACAAAATATTTGAATTTTCAACCAAAAAAAATAAATGTTCGATGAAGGAGTACAAATTTCAATCAAGTAGTTGATTTTTGTATTAAAAATTGACTTTTCGACCAAAAAAACTAATTTTTAACTAAATAGTTGAATTTTCAAATAAAGAAGATAAATTTTCAACTAAAAATGGAATAATTGTATTTTCAATCAAATAAAATTAAGTTTTTACCAACAAAGCAGATGAATGTTTCACAAAAAAAAAAAAAATTAATTTTATAACGCAGAAGATTATTTTTCTACAAAAAGAGACCAATTTTTGACAAAATACATTTTTTTCAGCCAAATAGTTGAATTTATGAAGAAAAAGCATTATTCTACTATCAAAAATAGAATTCTTGCATTTTGAGTTTAAAAAATTATTTTTCAACAAACAAAATTAAATTTTTAACGAGATCAATAAGATTAATTATCTACCAGAAAAGAAGAATTTTCAACGAAGTACATGAATATTCAACGAAGTAGTTGCATTTACTTGCATTTTCCACTAAAAAGGATAAATTTTCAACCAAATAGTGTAATTTTCAGCTGAAAAAGGTTAATTTTTCACCAAAGGTTAAATAGTGAACTTCTCAGCTGAAGAGTTAATTTTTATCCAAAAAAAAGTGATGAATTTTTAACTAAATTAAATTTTCAATTCAAATATAAATTTTCAACCAGAAAAAAACGATTAGTTAACAAAATAGTTGAAATTTTTAAACTAAAATGATGAACCTCATACCAAAAAAAAAACCTTTCAACAAAATTGTTGAATTTTCTATAATGAAATTAACTTTTAACCAAAAGGGATGAATTCTCAACAAAAAAAGTGTATTGGTTGATATTTCAAACAAAAGATATTTTAATTTTAAATGTAAAACAGTTGAATTAAACCAAGAAGGACGATATTTCAACAAAATACTTGAATCCACAACCAAAAAGATGAATTTTCAAAAAACAGTTCACATTTCAACAATAACATATACTTTTGAGCAAAATTGTTTAATTTTAAACAAAGTAGATTATGTTTCAACCAAACAGTTGAGAAGATAAATTTTTTACCAAAGAAGATGTGTTTTCAACTAAGTAGATAAATTTGTAACCAATTAGTTGAATTTTTAAATTTTTAAATTACATTATCAAAGGAGTAGATGAATTTTCAACTAAAATGATGCAACTTCAACAAAAAAATGTATTTTTAACAAAGTGGTTTGATTTTAAAACTAGTATTTGAATTTTCAATAAAATAAAAATAAATTTCCAACGTAGAAGAATATTTTTCTACAAAAAAGACAAATTTTTAACAGAATACAATATTTTTCAACCGAATAGTTGAATTTTCAACTAAAGTTAAGCTTAAAAAGTCTACTTTTATTATATTTTTATATGAAAATTCTTCTTCTTTTTTTTTATTCAAAATTTAATTATTTGGTTAAAAATTTAATTATTTTCTTGAATATTTAACAATCTTGTTCGCAAGTCATTCCTTTTAGTTACAAGTTTGTCTTTTTCGGTTGAAAACATAAGTATTTTGGTAGAAAACTGAAATATTTGGTTGAAAATTGGTTGAAATATCAACCCATAGATTTTTGATTGATAATTGATCTTCTTTAGTTGAAAATTAAACTATTTGGTCAACTGTTTTTAGTTTAAAATCTTTCTTTGTTGAAATATTAATAATTACATGTTTTTATGAAAGTTCCTTTGTTGTTAAAATTTAATTTTTTGGTTTAATATCCATAATACTAATTTTAAATTAATTTATTTGGCAGAAAATTGACCTATTTTGTTGAAAATTCGCTTTTTGGTAGAAAATTCGCTTTTTAGTGAAAACTTCGCTTTTTGGTAGAAAATTTAAGTATTCAGATGAAAATTTACTTTTTGGTTGAAAATGTACTTTTTGGTTGAAAATTTATATTTTCGGGTTGAACATTCATCTGCTTTGTAGAAAATTTGTATTTTTGGCTTGAAAATTGAAGAATTTGGTTAGAAATTGTTTACTCTCTTCAATAAAGAATCTTTTTCAATAATGTAAATTAATCTCTTTTGGTAGAAACTTAATTTTGCTGAGTTCAAAATGCAACAGTTTCGGTGATAATTTTTACTCTAAAAATAAAATCCTTTTGGCAGAAATATCAAACTTCTATTACATTTTGCGTTGAAAATTCATATTTTTTCTTTGAAAATTGTACTATTTGGTGTACCGAAATTTCAGTACAAATAGCTAGATTTTTTCTGTACGTGTAGACATTCCCTTTGTAAAAAAATCGTTTTTTTGTTGAAGATTCATTGTTTCAGTTGGAATTAATCTCTTGGGGTAAAAATTTAACTATTTTGTTCGAAAATTATTTTTTTTCTTAGTTAAACATTATTGCTTTAGTTGAAAATGGAACTATTCCATTTTTGGTTGCAAATTTATCTTTTCTAGTTGAAAATTCACCTGTTTGGTCGAAATTTCATCTTTTTAGTTGAAAATTCAACTACTTGATTGAAAATTAATGTTTTTTATTGAAAATTTATCTCTTTGGTTTAAAAATAAACTATTTTTCTGAAAAGTAATTTTTTCAAATGGAAATTTAACTATTACAATTTTGGTTGCAAAATTAACTATTTAGCTGAAAATGTATCTTTTTTGGGTTGAAAATTGAACCATTTGTTGAAAATTCAACGTCTTTTAAAAAATTTCTGTTGGTTGTAGGAAGTTGTAAATCTTCCAGAAGTGGGATTAGGAACTTGGTAAATCTGAAGAAACACTTTTAGAAAGAAAAATATCATTTTCAGAGCTATTAAGATTTATAACCCAAAGCAGAAAATTTGGAATTTTCATTCCATCCCGAAACTCGAAAGTTTCTGAAAAATGTATTCAATAAAAAATATTATGTCGGTCATGACTAACCTATGACCTCCAATAAAATAATAAGAAAAAGTATGATATGTGAGGGATTGATATTTCGGGATTTACTTTGATACTATCATTGTTGTAAAGTAACTCAAAATGTGTTATATTTATATTTAATTGAATTTTTTAATTACTCTCATTCACCTATAAACAAATAATTATCAGTACTAGTTTTTCTATTCCTAATTTTTTCCCTAATCTTTAAAAAGGGATACCGTACTCCTAATTCCAAACTTTTATCTCCAAATACATACTTCTCTTCTAGAAAGTACATCAGCAGATTTCCAAGGTCCTACCTCCAATTAAACATCCCTCTTTTTTGACTCCTTTCCTCCGACAGAAATGAGTATTCCGCCAATTGCCTGGAGGTGTTTTGTGACTTCTTTGCTTGCCGAGACCCTGGATATTTTGTGACCCTTATTACCGCGCTAGTAATTGGAAATTACTTTTTTCCCTGCCAGCATCCTCATCGATGGCTACATAGTGTGTAACTGTGTGAGTCTGGTATCGACTGAAACTGATTGTGTGACTGGGTAGTAAAGTGTATACTGTGCAGTGTACACGAGGGAGGGTGACGAACGCTACCAGGAAACTGTCCCAAAGAAACGGTTCGAAATCACGTGCACCACTTGCATCTGGCGTTGCCTGCCTTTGGGATATTACGGCCCGACCCTGGCCCCGACCCGGCCCCGGAGGGTGCATCTTAGTCCCTATATAGTATATATACTAGTGCACTCAGCCGGTGCAGAATAACGTTCGCGAGAAGTAAGTATTGGGTCCTTGCTCCGTATTTCTGTGTGAAGACTGAAGCTGACTGAAGCCCCCCTTGGGTGGAGGCGAAGGGGCCCATTACGGGCTCATAAAACCTGTGGGCTAGGCCTCATGCACTGTTGTAGTTATACGCATCCATCCGGCCGCGACTACTGCTACGACCGCAAAAAACACGACACTCTTGCAACAGTCTCACTTCTGATCATCTACTTTCGCGTCTATTTATAGAGTTTTCGGTAAGATACACATATTTTTCATGTGTGAACATCCTTGACTGGGTAACTTTTTCACGTGCACTTCCACTTTTTCGAAATTGACGTCGGTTGTCTTTTTTTTTTACTTTTAAATTGTAACAAGATGTTAAAACAAAACGACCAACGTGAATTTCGGAAAAGTGAATGTCCAAATGAAAGTGAAATAGTTACATAATTGAGGGTCCGGATGCAATGAGGGGACGACGCTCGAAAACTCGTAAAAGTATTGTCCAAGCGTCTTGTGATATCCAAATTTTAAAGTTCAACAATTTAAATTTTAAAAAATGGACTTGTAGGGAATGACAAGACGGACATTTTTTCCATTAAAATTTTTCCATTCACATTTTTTCCATTCAAAGTCTTTTTTTTTATCTATATTTTTAATAATAAAATTGAAAAACGGAACAATTTTTTTTTCTAAATTCAATTATTTTTCAAAACATAAATCGTATTTACTCAGGCAAATCTTATCGAGAGTGTTTCAAATTTGGTATACACACGCATTATACTCTAGTTATGTCTAAAAAATGAAGAAAAATTCAAAAACTGCCAATTGTTTGACAGAAATATCCATTTTGTAAGAAAGCATGCCACAGCGTCTTCAATTGAATCGTTATCAGATTCAAGCGCTTCTCAAAGTTAGTACTCTCGCCTGTACTCCCCTATGAAGGACTTCATCGTCTTTCCAATAATTAAACATTAAATTAATGTAGTTGTATTTTAGACATTATAAAAATTTTTATGTTGTAGTTTTTGGCCTTTGGTCTTGCGAATAGGGTTGTTTCCCAATTTTAGATCAAATAATTTTTTAATACATAATTTTAATCTAAACTCAAGGTGCGTTCTAGATTTTTTTCTGTTGAGTCCTTCACCAGAAAAAAATTATTAAAAATTGAAGGCGGGAAAACACTTATTCAAAGTTGGTGTCACGTGGGTGTCACGTGACTTAGAGGTTCTCATAATTATCAATATGACGATGTGGCTTTGATGGAACCTAACGAAACTTATGATGAAGAGGTTAGGCCACCTAACCGTTTCATTTTCACTCCTTGCATTTCTGCACTTACGAAGTCACAATTACTCTTAAAATACTCCGATACCACAAATATATCTATTTTCGGTAGATTTCCGCTATTGGCTTTTACGAAACCCTCATTTGACATTTTTTTGAACAATATTTTGCGACTTTTATTTTCGGCGTGCAGATAACCAAAACAAAACATCGACACAGAAAAAGATATTTGAGAATCACTGACACAAAAGCTGTGATTGGTGGAAAATCCGACCCCTTTGACGTCAGAGGGGCCCTCCAATCGACATCGTGATAGAAAATTCATGTTTCAACATTAAATTAAAAATAGTAAACAATACGTAAAAAATATTTTATGGGCATTTTTAAAATTAGAATTTTATAAACTATAAGATCCATTCATTGAAAAAATGATATCTGACTTTGGAAACAACCCTATTTATAGGTTGTGGTATAAATAAAGAGAGTCCTTATTTAGCCATACCACGCTGAAAAAACCAGTTCTCGTCAGATCACTGAAGTTAAGCAGCGTTGGGCGCAGTTAGCACTTGGATGGGTGACCATTCGAGAAAACTGAGTGCTGTTGGCACATCGTGGGTGTGGTGAGCCCACACTTGTAGTTATTTACTACAAGTTATCAACCTAGAAACACTACCCGAATCGGGTAGTGTCACGCCTACCCCGAAAGGGAAATGGCTTAATGGTATACAATCAGGACATAATGACATTTGAAAAATTTAGTTGTTTTTGAAAATAGTTGAATTTTGTAAACCCATGGATAGATCAGTCGTCGAAAGCTTAGATATTTTAAACAAAAAAGGCTTTTTCCATGATAAAAGTTCCATAATTTGATAGTCAATAGTTGTATTTTGTAAACCCACGGATAGATCCGTCGTCGAAAGCTTAGATATTTTAAACAAAAAAGTATTTTTTCATGAATAAAGTTTCATAATTTAAGTTGTTAAACAAAAGTGAGTTCCAAACTGTAAATTTTAATTAACAAGACTAACACATTATTTTTCTAGGAAATGTTTCACACATCAAGTGAAAAATATTATTAAGCGACATTTTTGAAAGTTGAATAATTAAAATTTTTTTATAATTATCAAAAGTTATTAAAGATATTTAAAGATTTTTTGTTGAACCACATGGTTGTGATCTGCTTCAAACAGATTTAGGTTAAGAACATAGGTTTGGTGCAGACCACAACCATGTGATTCTGTAAAAAATCTTTAAATATCTTCAATAACTTTTGATAAAAAAATTTTAATTATTCAACTTTCAAAAATGTCGCTCAATAATATTTCTCACTTGATTTGTGAAACTCTTCCTAGAAAAATAATGTGTTAGTCTTGTTAATTAAAGTTTACATTTTGAAACTCACTTTTCTTTAAAAACTTGAATTATTAAACTTTAATCATGGAAAAATACTTCTTTGTTTAAAATATCTGAGCTTTCGACGACGGATCTATCCATGGGTTTACAAAATTCAATGATTTTCGAAAACAACTAAATTTTTCAAATGTCATCATGTCCTGATGAGGCCACGATATCGCTGGCGAAATGCATTGACATTTTAACTAAATATGGACTCTCTTTATTTATACCACAATCTATAAATTCGCAACACCAAAGGCCAAAAACTACAACATAAAAACTAAACATTAAAAAAACCTGCCCCGTATCCCAATTATTACAAAATCGAGTGCCTTATACTTTTCAACACGGGAACATTAAAATTATATACTCCTTTTATTCTTTCTGAACATTTTTATGCTTTACCACCAATATAATCACTTAAGCAATTTATCACACA
>CAKNYM010053149.1:379294-394333 GCA_932195095.1 Andricus curvator | reverse complement strand
AATCAGTTTTTATTCAGAATCGTCAATATTAGGTGAATCGTGTTGAAACTATACATTTCTCTTAACAATTAGCTATACATGACAAATGAATAATTGGATTTCAAATATCACTCCCATTGGTTAGTTTTATAGGGTCCCAAACAAAGCCCATAAGTGAAAAATTAGATTTTGCGAAGTTTTTTACGCTAATTATGCTTTTTTGACGCTTTTTTTAATATAAATTGTTTCTAATGCATAAAATGCTGCTTTCTACAGGCAGGTTTTTTGAAATGTTTAATTATTGGAAAGACGAGTCCTTTATGGGGGAGTACTGCCGAAACTAAAAAAAAGTGTTTACCATCAGTTCTCAATTTGAAATTAATTATAATTAAACCATTCGCAGTTTTAACATTTTTTCTTCACTTTGTAGACCATATTTTTTTAATTTAATTTTTCAAACTTTAAAATTTGGACATCACAAGATGCTTGGACAATATTTTTTCGCGTTTTCGAGAGTTCATCCCCTTATTGCATATGGGCCCTCAATTGTACTCCCGCCATCACAGTGTAGACAAAATCACTTTTTGTGGACAAAAGTCTGCCTACAACCCAATTTTCAATGGATTTTGACAGTTTTTTTTTAATTACTGTGAGGCTTTCAGGTATATCGGGCCAGTGCGAGAATTTTGATTCGGCTGAACCGAATTTTTTTATTTAACAACTAAATAAACGATATTTTTATCCTAACTTTTCAGATGTACCTTTTTTTTAAGATCTGCAGATTGACTAAAGAAGAGCTTAAGTCAGTGTAATTACTATCTAGCAATAGCTTTTAGTAGGTTAACGTGAGAAAAAAAATGGTTTAAAATGTTTTAAACAAATTAATGAACAAAAGCCATTTTTTGTGATTTGCAATGATTAGTTGTTTGAAATTCACAGTTTTTATATAGAATATGAGAGAAATGTATGTCTAATTATAATTATTTGAAAATATCTGCTGCTTGGCAGCATTATTTAAACAATTGTTATAAACAAACACACAGTTTTCGTATGTCACAATGAATCGGCTCCATGTTTTTTGCAGATTCGACCAAAAATGTATTGCCAATGACTCCTTGCTGTCATTTTATACAAATTAACAACAACTGGTAATTATTTAAACAATATTTATAAACATATTCACATTTTTAACATTATTCCACGAGTAGGGCCAATTTTTTCGCGGAACCTACTAAAAATGTATCGTTAGTGACTCCTAGCTGTAATTTTGTTCAAATTTATGAAAAATATTAATTCTTAAAACAATTTTTTATAAATAAATGCAATTTCGACCATTTTCCCAAGAATAGGCTCCATTTCCTGGGCGAAAGCAACTAAAAATGTATTTTCAATGACTCTTTGCTATGATACTTTGCCAACGGATAAGAAAAGTTAATTATTTAAACAATTTTTAGAAACAAATGTACATTTTGTTCACTTTTGCAGGAATAGGCTTATTTTTTTCATGGAGTAAGCTAAGAATCTATTACCAGTGACTCCTTGTTGCCTTCTTTGTTCAATTAACAGGATCTGTTCATAATTTAAACAATATTAATATATAAACAAACAATATAAATATTAAGCAATCAACATCTTTTCCTAATTAGAAAAATGTGACAAGAAGGAATAATTCGCAAGACATTTATTGTTGATTCCGCAAAGAAAATTAATACTTTTTATGAAAAAATGGTCAAACTGTGCATTTCTACATAAATATTGTTTAAATTACAAACAGTTCTTTTTAATTGAACAAACAAAGCAACAAGGAGTCATTGGTAAGACATTCCTGGCTTACTCCACGAAAAAAGTAGCCTATTCCTGCAAAAGTGACCAAAATGTACATTTGTTCATAAAAATTGTTGAAATAATTAACTTTTCTCATCCGTTGGCTAAGGATTATAGCAAAGAGTCATTGGAAATACATTTTTAGTTGATTTCGTAAAGAAAATGGATTCTATTCTTGGAAAAATGTTCAAAATATGCATTTATTTATGAAACTTGTTTGAAAAATTAATATTTTTGATCATTTTGAAGAAAATTACAGGTAGGAGTCACTGACCATACATTTTTAGTAGGTTCCGCGACAAAAATTGGCCCTATTCGTGGAATAATGTTAAAATGTAAATTTGTTTATAAATATTGTTTAAATAATTACCAGTTGTTATTAATTTGTAAAAAATTACAGTAAGAAGTCATTGACAATACATTTTTGGTCGATTCTGGGAACAAAATGAAGCCTATTCATTATCACATACGAAAACTGTGTATTTGTTTATAAAAATTGTTTAAATAATGCTGCCAAGCAGCAGATATTTTTAAATAATCATAATTAGGCATACATTTCTCTCATATTCTTTATAAAAACTGTGAATTTCAAACAACTAATCATTGCAAATCACAAAAATGGCTTTTGTTCATTAATTTATTTAAAACATTATAAACAATTTTTTTCTCACTCTAACCTACTGAAAGCTATTGCTAGATAGTAATTACACTGACTTAAGCTCTTTTTTAGTCAATTCTCAGATCTTACAAAAAAAGGTACATCTGAAAAGTTAGGATAAAAATATTGTTTATTTTCTTGTTAAATAAAATATTTTCGTTTAGCCAAATCAAAATTCTCGCACCCCCTGGAGTCTTTTTTTATAGGGTCCCAAAAAAACCCTATTAGTGAAAAATTGTATTTCCTGATTTTTTGCGCTAATTGTGACTTTTTTGCAGTTTTTTCAAATAAACATTTTCCTTATACATGAAATACTACTTTCTGCTAATCAATTAAATAAAACAGATATAATTGATTAAACTATTTATTATTATTGACAATAAAATTCTTTCAGAATTATGCTAGGGGGTTATTCACAAAATACGTGATACGTTGGGGGGGGGGGGGGTCTGTCGAAGTATCATTCTCCATGTTACGGACATTTGGAAAAGGTATGACGCGGGCGCGGGGGCGCCCCCAGATATTGCTGAAAAATGTATCACATATTTTGTGAATGGCCCCTAAAAAGATACAGTTTTTTTCTACAATTTTTCACTTTTTGTCCACTTTTCAAATACAGTAAGGTAATAACTATTTTAAGTCAACAAAGGTAATAATTTGAACAATTTATTATTTTTTTAAATAATATTTTCCTTGAATAGTGCTAGAAAGTTGCAGTATTGTCTTACATTTTTAGCTTTTTGTCCACTTTTCACTTAGAGAGGTAATCATGAATTCAAAATAACAAACACAATTGTTTAAACAATTCGTCGTTGTTCATAACTTACTTGTCTTAGATAATTATTATATAATATTGCTATAATATTGCGTTTTTTCTGAAATTTTGTACTTTGCTTTGGCGTTTTAATTAGGAGAAAAAATAGAAAAACTTGTTATTTAGCATTTTTATTTCAAAATTTATCTTTTTTAGTTGAATATTTTATTATTTTATTAAAAATTTGTCTTTTTAGTTGAATTAAAGTGTTTTTGATTTGAAATTAAAATCCTTCTTGGTGGAAATAACCATCATTATATTTTTCGTAAAGAATTCATACTTTTTGGTTAAAAATGCAACTTGTTATTAATTTTTCTGGTGAAAGGTTTATCATTTTAGTGAAAATTTATCTTTTAAGTTCAAAATTCCGCTTCTTATTTGAAAATTTGTGTGTTTTGTTAAAAAGTCGTCTTTTTGGTAGAAATGCAAATCTTCTTGGTTGAAAATTGATCTTTTTAACTGCAAATTCAACTATAACACTTTTTGTTGGAAATTGATTTTTGTGAGTTGAAAATTCAACTATTTGTTTGAAAATTTATGCATTTTGTTAAAAATGTATGCATTTTGTTGAAAATTAATCTTCTTAGTTGAAAATGATCTTTTTGGTTGAACATTAAACTACTTGATTGTACATTCCATTATTGTGTTGAAAATTCGTTTGCTTTTGGTTTGAAATTAACTTGTTAAAATGAAAATGTATTTATTCTATTTTGGTTAAAAACGTATCTTTTTGTTGTTGAAAATTCAACTGTTTGGTTAAAAATTTAACAAACTGGTTGAAAGCTGAACCCCTTTGTTAAAACTGATGTTTTGTGTTGATGATTCATCATGTTAATTGAAAATACTGCTGCGAAGTATTATGGGTGTCTGCATCTCGAAGACGCGAACAAGTATATCAGATAAAGTACTGTAGTATTTATAATATCAAGAAAGTTTTTTACATATAAACAAAATAAACTATTTTTTGTAAACTTCATAAATTGGCACTAGTAGGTCATAAAAGGTTCTACAATAGGTCGATCGATGAGTCTCGAAGACGCAAACAAATACATCAGATATACATATAGTATAGCTTTATTTTTAATATCAGAAAAGTTTTTTTCATATAAACGTAGACATTTTTTTAGATTTCTAAACGTAAAAAAACACTTTTTATTAGCCGATTCAGATCAACATCCTATTAGAACAGGATATCAATGAGAGCTACAATTTTTCTGAATTTCATGATCATTTATTTTTTACTTTTCGAGTTATGGTAAAAGAAAAAAGTTACATACACACACAAATGCATACAGAAATTTTGTTTAAAAAGCATTTTCGAGTTCCTGGGATCAAATTATACCGTGATATGTCAAAAAAGTAGATTTGAAAATTTAGGTCATTACAAACTTCCCTCTATGTCTATGAGGAAGAAATTCATCTCTTTATTGAAAATTCAACTATTTTGTTGAAAATTACTTTTTTAGTTGAAAATTCAATTTTTCAACCGAAAATTTAACCATTACATTTTTTGTTGAAAATTTATCTTTCATAGTTTAAAATTCAACTGTTTGGTTGAAAATTCATGCAGTTTGCTAAAAATCAATCTTCTTCGTTAAAAATGATCTTTTTGGTTGAAAATTCAACTGCTTGATTGAACATTTAACTATCTTGTTGAAAATTGTTTTTTTTTGTGTTCGAAATTTATATTTTTTTGTTGGAAATTGAACTGTATGTTTGAAAATTTAACGAACTGGTTAAAAGTTAATCTCCTTTGTTAAAATTTTTTCGTTTTTGTTGATGATAGATATGATAATTGGAAATTCATCTCGTTGGTTAAAAATTTAATTATTTTGTTCAAAATTCATTGTTTTGCGTATTAAAGATTTTTTTTATTTGAAAATTTAACTATTCTAGTTGAAGATTCATAATTTTTCATAATTCATAATTTTTTTTCTAGAAATCAATTCTTTTAACTGAACATTTATTCATTCCATTTTTTGTTGAAAATGTATCTTTTTTTTGTTGAAAGATACACTCAGAGAAATGTCCTTTAGTAACAAAAGGATGTTTCTTGACGTAATTGGAATTTCTTTTTAAATTTAAGATTGAGAGGATTTTCGTCTCAACGGGAATCCTTTTGCAGGAAAAATTATCCTTATGCAACTAACTTCACCTTATCTTGCAGCAAAATAATTATCTTTGTGTAAACTGTTTGGTGGAAAATTGAAAAAACTGATGAAAGTATATCTCCTTTGTTAAAAGTTTCGTTTTTTTGCTGATGATTTATCAGGATCATTAAAAATTCATCTCTTCTGTTGAACCTATTTTTTTTTAATTTGTTTTTTTGCGTAAAAATTAATGTTTTCAAGTAAAAATTTAACTATTTCAGTTGAAGATTCATCATTTTAGTTGAAACTATTAACTTTTCCGTTGAATAACAGTTTTTTATTTAAATATTGATTTTTTAACTCACACATTTTTTGTTGGTCCAGGAAGAAAGGAAGAAATTAATTTCCAGAGCCACAGATCTATGGTAGCCCAATATAGAAAAATTTGAATATTTCTCGTCCCCGGAAATTCAAATTTTTTTAAAACATTTATTGTTTTAAAAATATTATGTCGGCCATCATTAACCTACTCGACAGATATGAATAAAGTTGTGTAAAAATTAATATTGGATCTGTAAAAGTGGATCGTTTTGATCTGAAGTTGATAATCAAAATGATATGCAACAGTTTGGTATCCTGGGGTTTACTGTGTACACATACATTTTTTATGTGTAAACATCTATGATCACCATATGGAGGGCGAAACTTGTGTCAGAGCATTACAATTTTGCCATGGGGCAGAGAAGAGTGAAAAGCGTCTGATTATAGAATTTTATATAGAATACAAATATTGAAATTTGAATTCTTTCAATATTAAAAATATGTAAACTTCGAATATATAAAAATATATATTTTTTAATTCCTTCATTGACCTTTGGCCTATCGACAACAGTTTTAATTGTCCAGTGGAAAATAAAAAAAAATATAAATAAACAAAAACAACAAACAAAACAACTAATTTCTAATGATATATATCGATAAATGGTAGAAAATGTATAATATGATACGTACCATATTGTGTGAAGAAATGATAACAATAGTTTGATAAAAATCGGGCGTTTTTTTGGAAGCCTTCTTAATTCACAGACATGCAGGAAATGATAAAATATTATTAATTTTAGCCGAGACAATGAATTATGTAGAAAGACTATCCAATTGAAAACAGAAGCTCTAAGCGTAGCTATAGGAAATTTGGTCCATTTATGTACGATATTCTTTGATAGGATTTTTTTTACCCACTTTATTTACGTGTAAAGACAATAGCTACTTAAAAATGAAAAAAGGTGCGTTTTTGAAAAAAAAAAGCGATTGAAGCAGATAATTTTTAATATTTTGTGTGTGTGTGTGTATGTGTATTGGAAATACATCTACAGCATCCATAAACTATAATCTGAAGAAAAGCTTGACTATTTATAGCTTTGCCTCTTCTCTTCACCACTCAATCAAAAATGGATAACGAGGCTTCGGATTCTCTAGAAAGCCATTACTTTCGCCACTTTGTATTTGCAAGTCTATAAAATGCCCTATAAAATCAAATCTATAAAGTTACAAGTTTATGCTTTTTAGCATTCAAAGTCGTAGAGGCTTCAGTAATATTTGAATCAATAAATTGTTTAAATTTAAATTTATCCTTATAAAATAAAAAAAAATTCAAATTATACACTCTAAATATGAATCAGTCGGAAGTCACTGATTCTAAGTCAATTTTGACTGATTAAAATAATGCGGACTTGACGACTGACAAGTCAGTCAAAATTGACTTTTCAAATCAGTCAGTTTGACCCACTGATGAAATCAGTCATTTTAAATGATGCAATCTGTTAAATTTGCAACTAAAGCATTACTAAAGCATTATTTTTCAACTAAAATGCTGAATCTTAAACAACCAAAATGAATTTTTAACAAAGTAGTTGAACTTTCAACCAAGTAATTGAATATTTGATAAAAAAGATTATTTTTCAATCAAGAAGATCAATTTTCAACCAATTAGATGATTTTACAACTGAACTAATGGATCCTAAACCAAAAAAATAAATTTCTAACAAAGCAGTTCAAGTTTCAACCAAGTAGTTTAATTGTCGAAAAAAAAATTAATTTTGCGCCAAAAAGATTAGTTTCCTACCAAAAAAGACGATTTGTCAAAAAAAAAAAAAAAAAATTCAACCAACTAGTTAAATTGGTGTACTAAAAAAGATCAATTTTAAATCAAAAAATGAATACCTTGATTTTCAGTTCGAAACATTAATTATATTATGTATTTTTTTCGAAATTAATTTTTTGAAAAAAGAGATAAATTTTCAAACAAAATCATGAATATTCAACGGAAAAAAGAATTTTTAACAAAGTAATTCAACCAAGCAGTAAAATTTCCAGTAATAAAAGATGAATTCTCAACAAAAAATGAAATAGTTTGATATTTCATCTAACAAAGATTTTAATTTGAAGTATGCCCATAAAGATAAATTTTCAACAAAATACATCAGGTTTCAAACAAACAGTTGAATTGTCAACTTGAAAAGAACAATTTTTCACAATAAATAGAATAGATAAATTTTCAGTTAAAAATATTTTCAAACAAAAAAAAAACTACAAATTTACAACAAAATAATAATTAAACTATCATTACAGAAATGTTTTGAACTAAAATTATGAATTAATAACAAAACAAAACTTAATTTTTAACAAAGTAGTTTAACTTTCAACCATAAGTAGTTGAAAATTCAACCAAAAAGATGAATTATTTGAATTTTTATATAAAAAAAAATTTGCAATTAACAGAATTAATTTTTAATAAAAAAAACGAACTTTCAATAAAATAGTTAAATTTTCAACTAAACAGATGACTTTAACTCAAATAATAAATTATTACCCAAGAAAGATCATTGTTAACCGTTATAGAATTTTTCATTTAAAAAATGAATTATTAACAAAGAATGTGATAGTTGATAGTTCAGCAAAAAAATATTTTGATTTTAAATCAAAAACAGTCAAACTTAACCAAAAAGATGAATTTTGAAACAAGAAGAATAATTTTCTTCCAATAAAGACAAATTTATCTAACCAGTGACGTCCTCTGACCGAATCAGTAATTTAAAATGATTTAAACAATGTCATTTTGACTGACGTGATCAGTAACTTTTACTGATTAAGTCAGTAATTTTGATTGATCTAATTCGTAATTTTCAATGTGGTAATCAATAATTTGTGGTTAATTTAAATCAATCATTGAAATGTAGGAATTTAATTAGGAATTTTAATTTAGAAATAATGGTACAATTTTATCATAGCTGACCAATCAGTCATTTTTAATAACTGTTTCATTCAGTCAGCAATATTGACTGATCCATCTGTGAACACGACTGTTTTACCAGTAGAAACGACTGATTTTCCAGTCAGAGTATGCTTGATTAATTTAATCAAATTTTTACTGATGTAAATTTAGTGCAAAGAAACCATTGTGATAAAATATATAAATTTAAAAAAGCAAATTATTTATCTTTTGAAAATATTAAACAATCTATCGAAAGAATCTGTCACGATTCACAACTAAAAATCGAATACTTTAATTTTTAGTTTAAATAATTATTTATCAAACAACAAGAAACCAATTTTCAACAAACTGATTAAATTTTCAACCATCGAGATGAGTTTTCAAATAAAATGATGAATCTTTCACTAGAACAAACCAAGTACTTGATATTTCAACCAAAAAAAATTATAATTTAATATTTTAAAAAACAGTGGAATTCAACCAAAAAAGATATTGACAGATTCACCTGTTAAAAGGACTGTTTCGTAAATAGAAATTACTGATTTTTTAGTCAAAGTATGCTTCATTAATTTAGTCAGTCAAATTTTAACTGATGTAAATTTAGTGTGTAGAAACAATTGTCAAAAAATATATGAAATTCGAAAAGCAAATTATTTATCTTTTAAAAGTATTAAACAATCAATCGAAAGAGTCTGCCATTATTTACAACCAAGAATGGAATACCTTAATTTTTAGTTTAAATAATTTTTTATAAAACAGAAAGACGAATTTTCAACAAAATAATTAAATTTTCAACCATCAAAATGAGTTTTGAAATAAAATTATGACTCTTTAACTAAAACAAACCAAGTACTTAATATTTCAAACAAGAAATATTTTAATTAAAAATTTGAAAAGACAGTGAAATTCAACCAAAAAGGATAAATTTTTAACGATATAGTTGAATCCTCAACCACATAGTTGAATTTTCAACTAAAAAATATCACTGTTTAAACAAAAATTGAATAGTTCATATTCCAATTAACAAAGTTAATTTTCAATACAAAAAAAAAACAACGTATTTTTAACAAAATAGTTGAATTTTCAACTTAATAATAAAATGTTTAACAAAAAAGATTAATTTTCTACCAAAAACGAATTTTCCACAAAATACATTTACTTCATCAAAAAGAATAATAATTTTCAACCAAGAAGTTGAATTTTCAACAAAAAAAGGTCAATTCTTCACGAAAACTGATTTGTTTTCTACCAATAAAAACAAATTGATCTGATCAGTACCGTCCACTAACCGAATCAGTAATTTCTAATGACTGTTTGATTCAGTCAGCAATATTGACTGATTTATCTGTTGAAAGGACTGTTTTTTCAGTAGAATCTACTGCTTTCTCAGTAGAAACGACTGATTGTTCAGTCAAAGTACGCTTGATTAATTTAATCAGGCAAATTCTAACTGATGTAAATTTTGAACGTAGAAACAATACATAAAATTAAAAAAGCAAATTATTTATCTTCTAATAATATTAAACAATCTATCGAAAGAATCCGTCATGATAAATAAAATTGCATTTGAAAGACCTCGCATTTGAAATTTTTATAACAACATGACAAAGGAGGTGTATCTCAATAACTTTAAATTACATACCCGAGGATCCTTTTGTGCCTGTCTGTACGTCCGCTAATGTAGCAACCTGAAAGGTAAGTGCCATTTCGGTGAAAACGTGTAAAACCTGCCGGTTGGTACCATTTCGGTAATTCGAAAGGGCGATATAAAACTTGTTACAATCATCAGGCTCGTTTGCTGTGATATCTAGGGTCTGCATTTTTTCTTTTCTTTTCTTTGCACTCTACTCGGAACTCGTTACATCCTCGACCTACGGTTAACATTTCAGTCAAGATTGTTTTATTTTCAAATTTCCGTTTCTTGAAAACAAAATCAGAAAATCTGGCAATGGGTGTTAATTAGGGTGGTCCAAAAATTTGTTGTAGAAATTTGTATGATCTCACCCCCAAAGGGACTAGGGGGGGTAAGCATGTAAAAATTTCCCCCGCAGGTATCAAGCCTATATTGGCACCACATATTGACATCAACATATTACATTTTCATCCTATAATGAGAAGGTATTAGTTTTGTGTAAAATTCCCCCCCCCCCCGCCCGTTTTTGTCAAATGTCCACGTTTTAAGACCCTCTGAATCTCAACAATAGGTTTTCACGAATGTTTCTGTCTGTCTGTTTGTCTGTCTGTTTGTCTGTTGATTTTTAGTTTGTTGGCACGATAACTATCGGAAACATTGACATATTGTATTGGGCTTTGGTATACTTTTTAAGTGTCCTAAAATGAAGGTCAATTTCGCTAGGCAGCCATTTTGGATGAAAATTTAAAAAGTGAGAGAATTTTCAAAATTGTTGAGACAACTTTTTCTTTAATTCTCTGTACAGTTATCAATAGTACTCAAAAAGTCAAACAATTTATCTCTGTGACTTTTTTGATCAAATGAAAATTAGCGGAGTTATAGCATTTACAATATTCCAGAAAACAAACGAAAATGAACATTTTAAGCCAAGCAACGCACGATATGAAAAAATGTCAAGGAAAGAAAACGTTTCATTTTGAGAAACCTACAAGATTATCACAACAAGTTTTTGAATTTTCTCAAAAAATCGAAAACTCAAATTTTAACCACACAAAAAATAATGAAAAATCAAAAATTCCATTTTGCGGTCAAACTATACAAGATAGCTACGAAACAAGGTGAATTAGCAAAAATTGTGTGTTTGAAAAAGATCTACAAATTTGTTACCAATCACTTCTTGATAGAACGTGTAGTTTTTGTTTCATTCGTAAAAAACTGCATTCAAAATATAAAAATTGAATTTTTAGACAAACGACACGAGATACGAAAAAAATTAATAAACAAAATTTGTTTACCCAAAAAAGAGATTTGATATAATAGTGTTGCATAATGTAGAAAAGTTCACATTTTGGACAAAATCGAGTGCGAAGCACGAGGTACGTGATGAGAATGTATTCGTTAAAGCCGAAGGAGCTTTAACAAAAGAGAATTCACAATCACCAAATTACAGTTGTCGATAATTTGACCTTTATTTTAAAAGGTCTGTGCACAAGTGTGGGAGAAGTACAAAGACGGAGTGCGCAGCGCGAGTTAAATATATTATCGAGCGCGAAGCGCGAGAACCAACAGTCGCGCGCCCTAGGGGCGCTCAAACTTGCGAGCCGCACGCACACCGAATTAAAAAAAAAATTTGCATTTGTTTATTTGGTCAGAATTGAAAGAAAAAATTCTCCAAAATTATCTCATTGGTTTTCACGACATATTTCATTCATTCAAATCGATTGAGCCGTTTTTAAGAAAAACTAGTTTTGTGATTTTCCTTTCCCCCTTCATAACTTCCAGAAAAATGCGATTAAAAAATTATTGTTTTGAGAAATTTTATTTTACATGGGTACCAGCTTACGGCATTAATTTGGAATTGATAGGGCGTAACGTTTATATGCTTATCAGACAAAGATACTAACCAAAAAACCGAATTTTTAACAGAAGGGCTGTATTTTAAATAATTAAGATTTTTCAGTCAGAAAAGAAAGGAAAATTGAACCAATCTTTTTAATTTTGAACCCAAAAAGATAATTTTTCAATAAAACAGTTCAATTTGCAACCCCATAATATCTGTTTGCAACAAAGAAGTTACGTTATTTACCAAACTGTCGAAATTTTAGTTTAAAAAATTGAATTTGTTACAAAACATTTGATTTTTTTTTACGAAAAACATTAATTTTCAACAAAAAAGTTAATTTTCAACTAAATAGTTGAACTTTTAGCAAAATAGTTGTCTACTCATCCAAAATTAATTATTTTTTAACCAGAAAGTTGAATTTTCAACCAAAGAGATGAATTTTCAATCAAAAGGTTACGTTCAACTAAAAAAGGAGTTGAATTTCCAAGTCAAAAAGAAGAATTTTCTATAAAGCAGTTCAATTTTCTAGCAATAAAGATAAAATTTCAACAAAAAAGTTCGTTTTCAATCAAAACGCTTAATTTTTGAAAAAAATAGTTGAATACTGAACCAAAAGAGATTAATTTTCAACCGAACGGTTGCATTTGTAACCTAAAAACATGAAATTATACCAAAAGAGTTAAATTTTCAAACAAAACAATATTTTTTATTCAAGAAAAAAAATTCCAACGAATTGTTGAATTTTCAAGGCAAAAGACGAATTTTCTACAAAACAGTAATATTTTCAACCAAAAATTTGAATTTTTAAACAAAAAAGATAAAATCTCTGCCAAAAGAGATTAATTCAATCCAAAGAGACGAATTTTAAAAGCTTAAAATATGAATTTTCTTAAATTTGCAACCTTTTTTCAACTTTTTATCTACAGTGATACAACAATTAGTCAAACAAACAAAAATTGTTGAAACAATCTATCATTGTTTATAACTATCTTCTCTTAGATTAATGATAAAAAGTTGCTTTTTCTGATATTTTCAACTTTTTTTTTCAACTTTGCAGTTAGAGTGAGGTGATGATTGATGCAAGTTAAGAAAGAATTTGTTAAATATATTTATTAATGTCCATAACTATTTTCTCTTAGAGTAATACTATGAATTTGCGATATTTTCTAATATTTTCAACTTTTCTTTGATTTTTTCAGATATAAGTAAATAATTAATAAGCATGAAAGATAATTATTTTGTTGAAAAATCTATTTCTTTTGTCGGTATTTTCATGTAAAATGGAAACTTGAATATTTTTCATTCACCTCTAATTTTTCACACTATACTATATAGAAATGAATCATTTGATTCAGACCTTTTTAATTTCTTTATACGTATTATATGTGTATTATCATCGATAATAACTTTCTTTCTGTATTGAATGGGGGGGGGGGGTAATAGTAAAAAGCGTGCTGTTCAAAATTTTTATTTTCAGCTCTGCAATAGGATAGTTATAAACAAAATAAGTTATCTAATTAATTATGTTTATTAACTCTGAATAATTTCTAATTAATTGACCTCTGCAATAAGATAGTTATGAGCTATAATAATTTATTTGAAGAAATATGTTTGTTAACTCTGATTGATTATTATCTCGCTCTGAGTAAAATGTTTACAAAAAGTTACAAATTTCAGAAAAAAACGCAAATTTCTATAATTACTCTGAGAAAATATAGTTATTACATTCATAATATGCTTAAACAAATACTTTGGTAACTTGCATTTATTATCTTACTCGAATTGAAAAGTTGATGAAAAGTTGGAAATATCAGAAAAAGTAACTTTCTAATATGACTCTGAGGAAAGATAGTTATAAACTGTAATTGATTGTTCAAACAATTATTCAGGTGAAAAGTTTGAAACAAGTTGAAAATTTCAGAAAAACCCGCGACTTTCTACCTCTATTCTAAGAGAAAATTGTTATAGAAAATGAGAAATTATTTTAAAATTTTGTTGAAACATCTGATTATCAGTATAAAGTAATATTTTGTGCATTAAAAACAATTTGTACTGAAACAATCTGTAAACAAAAATTACCGCTAAAAACTCGCAAAAACACATTTTCATTTATGGGGATTTTTTTGGACTCTATAAAACATGTTTATGATAGTTAAATAATTCAATATGTAATTTTTTATTTGTATTCTATAGCTAATTTTGAAGCAAGACTTTGAGGAACAACTTGAAATGTCTAGTATTGACGATTCTGTCCAAAATTTACAAAAACTTATTTTTTCCTCATGGGAAATACGTATTTAACTTCATGATATTTGTGAAACTTCTAAATATCATTTAATAAAAATTCTCTGTTTAACGATTACTTCGAACAAATAAATTGTTGCAGATCAAGAAAAGAAATCTGTTTTAGGGTAGGCCGGGGAGTATCGACCGGATAACATTCATTGTTCTATCAAAAGTTAATAATATAGGAATAATATAAATGAAATAATATAAAAAAGTTGATAAAATATCTAACAGGCTGTATTTCGCACCTGCCAGTCGGTTCTGCCACACTCTACCATACGTAATTTGCGTAATAGGTTAACGCTTCACTCATGTATAGTATAGCGTTTTTGGTTCAAATCCGGGCTGAGACAGATTTTTTCTCAGTATTCAAACAATTATTTGTTCGAAGTCATCGTTAAACACTGAATTTTAATTAATTGAAATTTAAAAACTCGGACGCTAACATCCTTTAAAATAGGGAATTAAATCTTTCAAAAATTCTCTAAATATCATTTTTTTCAAAACAGAAAAAAGTATTATTTTCTTTTCAGATTCGATCAAATTCGAGGGATGAGTGCACACAAATTCCAAAAACAATTTTCCAATGCGTTTTTGGACCACCCTAGTGTGTATACATATATATATATATATATATATAT
>CAKNYM010053149.1:358526-378894 GCA_932195095.1 Andricus curvator | reverse complement strand
ATTTTTGTAACTTCTTCCAATTGGAACCAAATTAAATCTTTTGAAACTCATATACGACATTTTTAACCAAAAGATAGGTTTATTATTGAAAAACATAATTTTAAAAAAATGGTGTTCATTCCTAGGCGAGCAAACTTTTTTTTCTTCAATTTTACGAATTTTCCCAGTAGTTTTTCAGAAAATGTAGTTCTATCTTTGCTAATAATTTGATAATAAAATATGTATTTACATCAGCTTTATTAAATTATTTTAAAGTGAATAATTTCATAAACAATAGCTTCTATTTTAAATTAGCAAAAATAATTTGATTATCCAGTTGTCAAATTTCACTAGTTCCACTGATTCCAAACATTGAAGAGCGTTTTGATTTTACAAGAAAGACTTTTTTGATCTTTTTTTTTGCAATATTCAGAACAATTTGATTGCTATTTCCATAACAGAATAAAATTACAAATTTTCTAAGTAGGAAACGTATAAATAATGGTTATGTCTGAGTTGAATGGCTGATCAATGAAAAACTGATTAACTACGAGATTAAATCTCTAACTAACTCGATTAATTTTATTTTTAATCGTATCTCTCGTTTTTTGTCGCCTCTTGCGATTTCTCAATGGAAACGAGTAGAATAACGTTGAATAAAAGTCGCAGCAACTGGGCTAGAAAGTCCGATTGGTAAAGATAAAATTTTTGAGATAATATCATGTTTAATGAACCTATTGAATAAAATTTATAAACAATCTTAATGAAAGATAGCGGGTGTACTTCGTTTATAAATATGTGCATTTCATTGATTTCGTACATACCTTAAAAAGTTATGAAATAATAAACAAGTAATTAGGAGTGTTTACTATTTCAAATTTTAAGAACTAGAACATTGTGTGCACTACGCGCCCACCAATTACCCTTTCTTTAGAAAAAAACTCAGTTTATTTTCCAACATTTTGTTATGGATTTTACAGAAAATCTTATATGATTTGAAAACGTTGCATATGGTTCACAGAAGTTTTCTTTTATAGCGAGAAAATTCCAGTCAAATTCAATATGAATGACACCATTTTTTCCACTTTACTTACAATTCTTTAAAATTGGCAGATTTTTTTTATTGACAAAATACGACTCTCCTAATGTAATAATCTGCCACCTTTTAATTTTTTTTTACATTTAAAAAACATTACCAATACATTTTCAAGATATTTTCAGATGAACTATTCATTCAGTTAGAATTAAATTCGACTATTTGAATTTGATTCGAATTTTCTATAAGTCTCCATTTAACGCATTTTTCTGACATATTTGTCACATAAATATATTAAATTATTTTTTTTATATCAAAATTTCATTTCTTAAATTTAAAAAGTAATAAAAAATGAAATTTATGTTTATGATGAAATTATTTTGCAAGATAAATACCTCATAGAAAGAAAAATGGAAAAATCTGGAATTTTTAGGGTATATAAATCAGTTCTTGCTCGAATCATCCCGTAAATTTGACTTTGGTCTCATGATTTTTCTTCTAACATAACTATTTGATTAAATATTCAAGATTTTCGCTAATCGTGAATACCGACTGAAAAACATTTTTTGGTTCAAAATTCAACTACTTAGTTGAAAGTGGAACTACTTGGTTAAAAATTCCTTTTTTTTTTTTGGTTGATGAGTCATCATTTTAGATGGATTTTTTTTTTCAAAATTCAACTATTTTGTTAACAACATTTTTAAATTATTTTCTTAACTGAAAATTTAACTATTCCATGTTTGGTTGAACATTTATCTCCTTTAGTTGAAAATTCAACTATTTGTTTGAAAATTTCTGTATTTGGTTGAAACTTTGTCTTTTGTGGTAGAAAATTAATCTTCTTGGTGACTAATGCACCTTTTTGGTTGAAAATTCATGTATTATGTTAAAAATTGATCTTTTTCGGTAGAAAATAAATCTTTTTGGTCAAATTTTTTTTTTTGGCTTGGAAATTAGTTGCTTCTTTTTATTGAAAATTAATTTTCTTAACTGAAAATTTAACTTTGTCTATTGTGGTTGAATATTAATCTTATCTTGGTGTCTAATTCACCTTTTGGGTTAAAGATTGAATTATTAGGTTAAAAATTCCATTAAAAAATAAAATATTTGGTTGAAAGCTTATGTATTTTGTTATAAATTATTCTTTTTGGTAGAAAATTCATTTGTTTAGTTAAAAACTTAACTATTTCGTTGAAAATTTATTTTATTCGCTTAAAAATGTATTTCCCTAACTATACACATTTTTTGTTAAAAATTTATCTATTTCTAGTTGAAAATTCATCGATTTTGTGGAAGATTTGTGTTTTTCAGTAGAAAATTCAACTATGTACAAATTTTAAATTAGGATTGAAAAGAGTTTCATTTTATAAACGAATAATTTATGCAAAATAAGCAGGAAATATTCTATGAAATTCTTTTCAATCCTAATTTAAAATTTTTAAATAGAGACACTAAACATATGATTCTTTCCAATCTGCAGGGTTTGCTTATGAATATTTTAAGAATTCTTTTAATTGAGTATGCATATTTTGCTCTCAATTTGTTGCAAGAAATCTTGTCCTTTATTTAATTTGTTATAAAAAACAATAATAATTATTTGTTGTCATAAGTATGCATCGAATTTTAGTTAAATTAATAATTATTTTAGAAATGTATTCAAACATTTTGGATTTTTTTCTTTTCCTAATTGGAAAATGTAATGATCCTAATGGATTGGTATTAGAATCACCTACACCTATTTAATTAAAAATATATTTTTCTGATCGAAGATGCATCATTCGTTGGACATTCACTTATTTTGTAGAAAACTCGTCTTTTTTGATCGAAAATTCAATTATTTTTGTAGAAAATGCCTATTTTTTGGTTCTATATTCCTTTTTTTTTAAAGTTCGTCCTTATTACCTAAAAACTAAACATTTCGAATGAGATTTCTTTCTTTATTGATTGAAAAATATTTCTTTGTTGAAAATTCAACTTTTATGTTGAAAATTCCCTTTTTCTTGGTTAAATAATAATTATTTTAACTGAAAATGTAATCATAAAATTTTACATTAATAAATCTTGAATTGTTGTCCCTTCTATTATGCACACAAATGTGACATTCTTTGTCACTGCTGACTGAAGAACTGAAGAACAATACAAAATTCTTAAATATAACAAATTTTAAAAGGGTAATCTAAACGCAACTTATAAAACTGTATTTGAATCAGTAATAAATGTTTATTAGGAAGATTCAACATTTTTTATTAAATTGTTTGCAATGACAGTAATATAAAAAGAGGTAATATTATATGCATACAATTTGCATACATGCATTGCCAAAACATTGAGAACATAAATACAGCAAAAAATCAATGAAGAAGAAAAAATGCAACTCTAAATCACATCCGACTTTGAATTTTTTTTCTGAAAAATTTGTCGACAAAAAAGGTATAACTTAGACTAGTGTGAATGTTCAGAAATTAAAAAATCATTTTTTGACCCTATTGTTCATGTAACATTAGTTATTTGGAATTTTGAATTTTTTCCCCCTTTACAAAAAAAACATGATTCAGTCTTGACCACTATTGGCTTATTTTATTCTTTAAAATAGTATCTGCAATTCTATTTGGATGCATTTTTTTGAAGTTTGTTTAATGCAAATTTAATTGCTTTTTCATAAAAAAAATCCAAATGGTATTATGGATACTATTTTTAAGAACAAATTAAGCTATCATATATAAATGGAGACACTTTTTTAATTAACATAGCGACATTTTTTAATTTTTGACAAGTATTTTTTAATTTTAAGGGTAAAATGAGTTTTAGAAAATTTTACTTTAAAAACTGTGTCATTTTTGTCATTTTTTAAATAGTGATGTTTTTCGTTTCAGTTTATCCACCTTTTTCCCTGAAATTTTCAGAAATAGTAGGTGCTAATATAGTCTGCTTACAATAAATTTCCGATGATTTGGTATTTTTGTGTTCTTCGGGAGAAAAACATTATTTTTGAATTGTTTTTTAAAACTTTCCTCTTCATGCAAATTTTTAGATTTCAAGATTTTTCTACTTCCAGTTTGTCAAGTTTTTTCAATCTTTCGAAAACGATGAGGAAAATGAAAAAAATATATAAAAATTGGTCAAGCTATACATTTAGAATGTTTGAAAAATCAAAACACGGAATCTTCTCAAAACAGCTTCCTTTTTTCCGATGAAATTTTCATTTGTTTTAGATATTTTTCTATTTTCGGATACTGCTACATGTTCGAGACATTCGGTCTTTGTTTCAACTGAAAATTTCAATGAAAACAAGTAAGGTATTTCAGGAAAATTTCGTGTTTTAATTTTTCAAAAAAACGAAATAGCTTTACCATTCTTTAGCCTTTCTTCGCTCTTTTTATCGGTTTCGAAAAAGTGAAAAGAACTTCACAAACCGGAACAAAAAAAACCTTTAAATCTTAAAGTTGCAAAAAGGCTGAGTTTTTGGAAAAAAGTCAAAACTAAGTTTTTTCCCCAAAAAATAAAAAAATAGGATAAAGGAACAAAACCCGGATCGGGGTTTAGAAACAATGTGTTTGAAAATACAATTATAATCGAAAATGAATGTCTTTTGCAGAACATTTTTCGTTGATCTTTTGGAATGCAAAATACAAATTGTCAAATTTCAAGAAACTTTTTTATCAGTTTAATAAAAATTTTAGGCAAGTTAAAATTTTGATTTAGATTCAGATTTTAGATTTTCTTTTGTTTTTAAACTTCAGTCATATTTACTTGTTAAAGTACAGTTTTGTCCACAAAACTGTTATTTATATTCACTTTATTTGAAAACTGAAAATTTCAATCCATAAAAATTCAGTTTTTACGAATTTTTATCACAAGTTTGAATATTTTAAAAAAATGTTCTTCAAATTAGGAACACTAATGATAAATTAACTTTTTAACAAGATATTTGTATAATTTCGTGAAAAATAAGAGGAAACATGATTAAAAATTTTACTTCTTAGTCTTAGTTGAACTAAGATTCCACAAATTTCGGTTTTATAGTTATATCAATTTATAGTAATAAAGAATGTTCCGCATTTGGATCTCTGATCGGGATTAGGTTCTCTTATCCTATTTCAGGTAAAAAGTAGGCATTTTGAGAATTTTTTTTATTTTCTTTCAAAAAACCAAAATAACTTTACTAATTTTCATTATTTTTAAATTTTTGTTGTTGATTTTGAAATAGTGGGGGAACTAGATAAACTGAAACAAGAAAACCCTAACTATCTCAAAAATGGCACGGTTTTCAAGTAAAATTGGTACAACACTGATTTTACAGTTAACATTTTTTAATAGTTTCAAAAAATATAAAAATTTCGCTATGTGGATTTAGTCTAATGTTAAATAAACATTGACAGAATCAACCATTTTTTCTCAACCGCACAAAGATTTCTATTTTAAAACGTATAATATTTAATAATGCGCCACTTTTCTTTGGATTTTCAAATATTATTTAAAGATTATTGAACTTCGAGGTAAGATAGCTATTGAACATTCTGAATAAGGCATATTTAAACTGATTTCTTCGTATAAATATTCAATAAAATTTAATAATATTATGAGAAATATTTCATCCGCGACGAGAAACGCGCATAAATATTACAAAAGTGAAATGGTATTTTTAAAAGTAAGGATGGAATATTGAGACGGAAGCTCCATTCACAGAATTTGGTTTCATCTTATCGATAACCGACTAATGTCTTATTTTAAGTGAAAATAGAACCACAAATGACCTGGCAGGTGCCAGGCCAATCGCATTAAATCAGCGTTTCAAGTATAACTAATTCAGCAGCCCTTAAAATACACTCATTCATCCTTGGGTCTAGAACTATGGATACACAGGTAGTCGGGCAAAGATGAGGACAGCGGTTTTTTTTCCGGTCTGCCTTAGGAAGACTGCGAGAGACCGAAAAGAGACAAAAGATGTACTAGATTGAGAGTTGGTAGGAGAAAACTGATCGATGAGAGAATACCACTAGACTTATAACAATGAGAGCAAGAAAGAGCTCAACCGGAAGCAGAGTCAATGACTCGACCAGCGAGTCCATCGCAGGTGACAAGCTTGCCTTACTTCTGATGGTGATCTCACATCCCAGGTAAAAAATGTGAGTAAAAATAACTTCTCATTTTATATCAAGATAGCAGGAAAGGTGTCAAAATTCTGCGTGTAATGACCCTAACTAAAGAGTCTTTGCCAATAGGGGGCCACACAGTGTGGCCAAAAGCACTTTTTGTGGACAAAATTCTGTCTACAAGCCAATTTTCAATGGAGTTTGATGTAACTAATCACGCCTCCTCAGAACTAAGTTTCACTTAAATGAGAAGGCTGAAGTTTGTACCTCAGAAATTATGTTTTGGGGATGCTTCCTGAGTATTTTTACAGAATATGAAAAAATCGTTAGGCCCTCTTTCAAAATAACTCGATTTTTTTTTGTTTTTGATCAATTTATGTGATTTTTTTTCGAAAGGAACAAGTAATAAGTAACGTTTCCTGTACTAAAAATCTTCAATTTTGCGCCCAAAATAAGTTTCTGTGTGATTAATATTGATTGACTTTCCGATCCCTTTTAGATTTTGAAAAATATGTGGAAGACATCAGCATGAATAGTTCAGAAGTTATGACCTCTTAAAGTGATTTTTCAGTGAAAACAACTTTAAAGCTTTTTCCTCTTGCACAATATCTCATCCCCTGTACATCCTACATGAAAGTTGTATGAAAGTAAATTAAAGAAGATTAAATTATCTTCAAAACTCAGAAAAATAATTAATTCTAGCTTCTATAGAACAGAAGTTATAGTCTCTTATAGCAGGCTGCTTTTTGTGAAACTTTATTATGAATCGCATTTTTGAATAAAATTTATTTTGTATATATTGCATCAGCACTTTTTACTATTTTATTTAACTCTTATACTTGACCATAATTCGATTTTTCAATTTGTAAAAAGAATTCCACAAAAAGCAGCCTGCTACAAGAGTCTATAACTTCTGTTCTATAAAAGCTGGAATCAATTTTTTTTTTAGTTTTGAAGATAATTCAATCTTCTTTAATTTATTTTGACACAATTTTCTTGTGGGGTGTAAAGGAAATGAGATATTGTGCAAAAAGAAAAAGATTTGAAGTTTTTTCACTGAAAAATCAGTTTAAGAGGTCATAACTTCTGAACTATTCATGCTAGAACATTCTTTTGTTTTTTTAAATTCTTCGGAAATTTTTGGACTTTCTTTTTGGGTTTTAGAATTGTTACGACAAATGGGCCAGACTTGTGCAGTCTTGAAGAAACTAATGTCTTCCACATAATTTTCAAAATCTAAAAGGGATCGGAAAGTCAATCAATATTAATCACACTTATTACTTGTTCCTTTAAAAAAAATCACATAAGTTGATCAAAAAACAACAAATATCGAGTTCTTTTAGAAGGGGGCCTAATGACTTTTTACATATTCTGTAAAAACACTCAGGAGGCATCCCCAGAAACATAATTTCTAAGGTACAAACTTTAGCCAGCTCATTTAAGTGAAACTTGGTTCTGAGGAGGCGTGTAATGATGATGTAACGAACACTTGATGTAACCTAACTTTTCCGATGTGACTTTTTCTTGAACTCTTCAAAATGACTAAAGAAGAGCTTCAGTGGAATTTAGCTATAATTTCCCATAGGATAGAGCAAGAAAAAAAAATTGTTATAGTGTTTTGAATAAGTTAATGAACAAAAGCCATTTTCTCGTGATTCGCAATGATTAGTGGTTTGAAATTCATAGTTTTTATATAAAATATAAAGAAATTATTGCTTAATTGCGATTATTCAGGAATAGCTGTTGTTTGAAAATTATTTAAACAATTTTCATAAAAAAATACACAGTTTTCGTATTTCACAATAAATGGGCTCGAGTTTTCGCAGAATCAACCAAAAATGTCTTGCCAATGACACCTTTCCGTCTTTTTTTCCAAATTAACAAAAACTGTTAATCATTCAAACAATATTTATCAACAAATTTGAATTTTCAACATTTTTTCACGAATAGGCCTCATTTTTTGTGGAATAAAATAAAAATGTATTGCCAATGATTCTTTGCTATGATACTTTGCCAATGAACAAGAAAAGTTAATTTTTTAAACAATTTTGATGAACAAGTGTACATTTTTACCAATTTCGCAGGAAATTTCTTCCTAATTATAAAAATATGACAAGAAGGATTCATTGGCAAGACATTACTTGTTAATCATGCAAAAACAATGGAGCTTATTCATGCAGAATTTACTAAAATGTATATTTTTCAATGAAAATTGTTTAAATAAATGAGTATCGTTGTCCACTGGCAAAGCATCATAGCGAAGAGTCATTGCTAATACATTTGTAGGTTACTTTGCTTAGAAAATTCTATTCTTGGAAAAATGATCAAAATATGCATTTATTTATGGAAATTGTTTAAATAATTTACAGCTGTTGTTCATTTGAAAAAAATAACAGCAATGAGTCATTAACAAGACATTTTCGGTTGACACTGCAAAAAAAATTGATCCTATTCATCGTGATACACGAAAACTGTATTTGTTTACAAAAATTGTTTCAATAATTGCTAAGCAGTAGCGATTCCTAACGAATTCAAAGTGGACGTTAATTTCTCTAAAATTTTATATAAAAACTGTGACTTTCAAACAACTAATCATTGCGAATCAAGAGAAAATGGCTTTTGTAAATCAAGTTGTTTAAAACCTGCTGAACAATTTTTTTACTCTAACGTATTGTAAATTATTGCTAGGCAGTTATTACACTGACCTCAGTTCTTCTTTAGTCAATTTGAAGATGTTGAAAAGGAAGGTACATCGGAAAAGTTAGGAAAAAAATGTTGTTTGCTTTGTTGTTAAATAAAAATTGTTTGGTTGTTCAAAATAAATTTTCTGCACAGTCTCGTTATACCTGGAAGCCTTACGGTCATTACAAAAAATTATCAAAATCCATCGAACCACGTACCACGTCTACTCTTAACCAAGTAGTTGAGTTTTCAACAAAAAAAAGATAAATTCTCAACAAAACATGTAATAGTTGCTATTTAAAAAAAAAACATTTTAAATCCAAAGCAGTTGAGGTGAACCAAAAAGACAAATTTTCAACATATTACATACGGTTTCAGGCAAATAGTTGAATTTTTAAACTGAAAAGATCAATTTGGAAACAATGCAATATTTAAATTTACATTAAAAAAATTTTTTTTCAAACAAAACGAATTTTCTACCCAGCAGTTGAATTTTCTATCAAATTGTTGAATTTTCAAGGAAAGATGATGAATTTTCTATACAAAACAGTTCAATTTTTACCACGAGAATATAAAGTTTCAACAAAGTATTCAATTATTATCGAACAAATAGATAAATTTTCAATTTAAAAAATTACTTTTTAACCCGAGAAAGAAATCATCATCATATTAGTTCAATTTTCAACTAAAGAGATGAATTTGATTCTAAAATTATGGATCTTTAACAAAAAAAATTAATTTGTAAGAAAGTAGTTTACCTTTTAATCAAGAAGTTTCATTTTCAATATAGAAATATGCATTCATAACAAAAAGTATAACAGTTGGTATTTGGGTAAAAGAATATTTTAATTTTAGGTAAAGAACAATTTGATTTAACCAAAAAATGTGAATTTTTAACAAAATACTTGAATTCTCAATTAAAACAGATTGATTTTCAATCAAATATTTCCATTTGTAACCAGATAATTAATTTTCTACCACAAAGACGAATTTTTAACAAAATGAAAACATTTTCAATCCAATAGCTCAATTTTCCACCAGGGGATTAATTTTCTACCAAAAAGACGAATTTTCAATAAAATAACGAATTGTCTCGGCATCCCGAAATTCGGGATGACTGGTCCAATATTTTTCATAAGCTTGGCTAGTCGTCCAGAATTTTCCCTTTTCAAACTACCCAGTTTTTCGGAACGACTAGTCACAGCTATAAAATAAATAAATTTTCAACCAAATAGTTAAAACTTCAGTCAAGAAGATCAGTTTAAAAAAAAACGACAAATTTTCAACATATCACATGTATTTGCAACCAAATAGAATATTTTTTAGACTAAAAAAGTAAATTTGGAAATAACAATGGAATGTTAAAATTTTTATTTAAAAAAATTTAAAAAAAAATTCTACACAGCAGTTGAATTTTGTACCAAATTGTTGAATTTTGAAGAGTTAGTTATCAACCAAATAGTTACACTTTCAGTTTAAAAAAATAATTTTTAATCCGAAAAAGAAGTCCTCAACAAATGAGTTCAATTTTCAACTAGAGAGATGAATTTTCTAATAAAATTATGAATCTTCAATAAAAAAAAATGAATTTTTACGTTCATTATATTATTCCCTCCCTCCTCATGTCCAACCACATTTGCACTCATTTCTCCTTTCCCCTCATTTCTCCTCATCAGTAATACTTCCGCTCCCCTCACTTCCCTGACTTGTGAGCTGTGAGTTGTGAGTTTCGATTTGTGAGTTGTGATTTATAAGATCCCCTCACTTCCAATTCTTGGAAAAAAGTACGACGGACCGAAAAGGAAATCAATTGAAACTAACACCCCCCCCCCCTCTCACACTAGTCTTCCTAATAATTCTGAGCTAACATACTCTTCGTGCTTCTTTTTTTGAATAAACGTCTTTCTATACAGTATTAGCGGATCCTCGATTAGAAAAAGAGGCAAAAAATGCTTTCAGGGAAGAAGATCGATTTCGTAATACACTTCATGGTTACCAACTCGGACACGCATCAGTCTCGCATCTCTTCGTGGTCCCAGCTATACGAATGACGTTAATGTGAGGTCGTGCGAGCCGAGTGTGGGAAGCCCGGTAGCCGATCAGAAAATCAGAATTGATCCTATAGTGTTATAAAGTAAAGTAAAGTACACTGCACTTCAATAAAAATCTCGAGTACATTTTGGTACTGTTTATGCAATTGACTCTCTTAGAGCTAATTTTTGGTTCACAAGGATCTGCGATAAAAAGGACCCTCTCCTGCTAAGAAAGAAGACAAAATGATGAATTTTTTCCAAAGGAGACTCTAGTTGGACCTCATAAAAATTGGGGTTTCTATTAGAACTGATGTTGGGTTTCAAGGTTGTTATTACCAAGTTTTTCAAGTTGCAACTAAAAGGAACCTCTCTTGCTTAAAAGGAACCCAAAGTGATGAATTGTTCCAAAGGAACCAAAAATATGAGTTCCAATAGAGGATTATTGTACAGAACTCACTTTCTGCCTCGACTTTGAAGATTTTAAAAGTTGATGCACCCTTCACGCTATAATACAAATTTAATGATATTGCACTAGGAAAAATTTAAGAAAAAAACTAAAATGACAGAGATCAGTCATTCTTAAAAGGAAGATAATGGAAATGAGATGTGATAGTTTTTAAGGTTATATGGTATTTAAAACTTTTACCTTCTGCAGATCTTTTTCTTATGCCAGATATCAACGAACTAAAAAGGAACTTATTTTTGACTTTGCCCGCTTCTACGGAAGAGAATTAAAGTACAATATATTATCGCAATTAGAATAGATATAATAACTTGATAAATATCATTTGCAGGTTATGTAGAAAACTTGTAAAGATAAAGGCGTATTCATATGCAAGAAACTTTTCATCTTGAGTCATTGGTTGGGTAGTGGATGCGCCTTCATGTTGTTATATCCAAGTGTCTCCAAAGGAACCCTTTTGGGTTTCCACAGGTTTCTATTGGAATTCAAGTTCTAAAAGGTAGTAACTTTCCTTTAAAATCTTTTAAATATCTTTAATATGCTGGATATCGTCTTAAAAAGATATCATCAAATTACTTGCACTAAAAAACTGGTTTAGCTGTCCCAGCTAAACGTTAAGATGTATTTCGTCTTCTAAGAAAATATAGCTGTGTTACCTAAATGTTGAGGAGTGTTACCTAAATATCTAGCTGTTTCGGCTAAATTTTGCCATATGGAAATTGATTAGATAAATTAGCTAGATAATTTCTAGATGGTAAAATTAGCTAAAACAGCTAGATATTTAGGTAACATAGCTATATTTTCTTAGAAGACGAAATCCAGCTAAACATCTAGCTAGGACAGCTGAACCATTTTTTTCAGCGTGTAATCTTTTAGAATACCTTAAACTCTTCAAAATTTCTACTTCCAAATGCCTCGCAATTTATAAAATCCCTTAATTCCTATAAAATCCCTAGTAACGAAAATCCAGTGAAATCCTATAAAACATCTTGAAATCAGTAATTTTCTTTAAAACATCCTTAAAAAATTATGAAATATTTGAAATTTACTGAAATACCGTAAGATCTCACAAAATTTAGAAAGCCCCTCGAAATCTCTTAAAATCTTTAAAAATACCCTTTTACCTTTGAAATCCCTTGAAATCTTGGGAACCCACTCAAATCTACTAAAGTCTGTAAAAAACCTTTAAATTCTGTCGAAATCCTTTGAAATATTTGAAAAATTCTCTAATATTTTGAACCTCTCGAAATCTATAGAAATTGCTTTTAATCTTATGAACTCTTTTCATTTTTTTAGAAACCCTATGAAGCCCTCATATATACCATTAAACCATTTCCCTTTCAGGGTAGGCGTGACACTACCCGATTCGGGTAGTGTTTCTAGGTTTTTCTTGTAGTTATGAATAACTACAAGTGTGGGCTCACCACACCCACGATGTGCCAACAGCACTCATGTCAGTATTCTTGAATGGTCACCCATCCAAGTACTAACCGCGTCCAACGCTGCTTAACTTCAGTGATCTGACGAGAACTGGGGTTTTCAGCGTGGTATGGCCGTTAAAATGCCTTGAAAGCCCTTGAAATTTCTCAAATTCCGTAAGAATTCTTTAGAATTTTTGAAATCTTTCAAACATTCTGAAATTTTATGAAATCATTTGAAATTATATAGTCCTACAAAATTCTTTGAAATCTTATGAAATTTCTCGGAATCTTTTATAAATACACTGTATTCTTTGAAATTCTTTGAAATGTTTAAAATCCTTATATATTGTAGAATCCATAGAAATATTTTGAAATTATGTAAATCTTGAAACCTTTAATATCTTTTGAAATTTGTTTTAAAACGTTTTAACCTTCGAAATCATCTGAGACACCATACAATCCCTAGAAGTCCCTTCAAATTTCGTTTTATTTCATTAGCTCCCTAAGATTCTCTAGAAATTCTTTGAAATTCCCTGAAATATCTTGAAATGTTTGAAAATTCTTGGGATATTGTAAAATACTCACAAATTTTTCAAATCCTTCGAAATACATTGCACTTTTTTACAATAAATCTTGAAAGTACTTGGAGATCCTATAAATTTGCCTAAGTCTAGTAAAATTCCTACAAAGTCCTTGAAATACTTTGAAATCCCGTTAATTATCATGAAAGTCGTTATTTTTTTTTCTTCAAAAATGTTGAAAACTTGGAAATCCTCTGAAATCAGATTATACTTGTTGAATCCCCGAAAATATTTCAAATCCCTTGAAATCTTTTGAAACCATCAAAATATTGAAATGCTTCAAAATTTAGATTTTTTAGATGACAGACATGTTATTTCGGAAAATCAGCGAAGAAGTTTAAAAATATATTTAAAGGCAGAGCGAAAAAATTGATTCAAGAGCGAGAAATTTGAGAAAATATCAGCATTATTTTCATTTTTTCTAAATAATAGCAAAAAAAGTGTTAATCGTGGCGTAAGTCCGAGACCTGATGTTGACTTGTAGACTTTTTTTTGCTAATAAATAATACTTTTTTTAAATGATAAAATTTTTTCAAAGAAATTCGCTGGCAGGTATAGAAGCAAAAAAAATTTCAAAATGTAAAGTCGAGTACGCTAGTAAATCTAACAGAGAATATAGAAAACAAGAATGTTCCAAAATAGCCATTATTCATTTTATTACATTGAATAATGTAATTCTATAATAAACGGAATACCTAGATAAATTCAAGAATGCAATTTTTGAAATGATGAAAAGGAATCAAAGAAAATCAATCAGTGTATTTGACATTTTTACTGTTATGATTATAAAATTGTAATAAAGATGAAAAAAATAAAAAATTAAATATAATGAAAAGAGTATATATTTCATGATAAATTATAACCTCACGCATATTTTAGAAATAAAATATGAAATGATAAACAGTAGGGCATATAAATATAAGACTGTCAAATACACTGATTGATTTTCTTTGATTTCCTTTTTATTATTTCCAAAATTGTATTATTGAAATTATGTAGATAATTATTTTATTATGGATGACATTATGTACATTAACTCTCCAAGAAGTAAGACAGAAAATTTCTCGAATTTAGATCGAAGAAACACAGGTAAAATGATAGTGAATTAACTTTTTAATTTTAGAATATAATAGAAACTAAGCCATTTTTAATTTGATGAATACAACAAGAATTTAAAATAAACATTCTTAAATTTATTGAAAATTTTACAACTTTGGTGACTACTGAGGACATTATGAGATGAAATCGGTAGAGAAGGGGGAACACTAAAATAGGTCTCGCGGTGTGATTGAATCTAGTGGGAGTGAAGGTGGCAGAGGATAAGGAGGGGAGCTGAGGACGCAAGAGAGGACGAAGTAAGTTGGAGAGGCCAATTCCCAATCGCCGGAGACACCGCGACGCCTACTTCTGATGGTGGTAACCTTCTGCGTGTGTATTTGTACACCAGTTACCTCGATGACTCGCCAGCACTATATAAATACTTATTCCGAGGCCGCGAATAGGATCCGACAGGAATTCCGAACAGTTTTTCATTTCCGGTTTTTCCACTTCTCAGAATCTTCCGACTCGAGAAATAGGCCGGATCTGTTCGTATGGAAACTTTATTTTATTAAACTACAGCCAACAGCCATACCACGCTGAAAAAACCAGTTCTCGTCAGATCACTGAAGTTAAGCAGCGTTGGGCGCGGTTAGCACTTGGATGGGTGACCATTCGAGAAAACTGAGTGCTGTTGGCACATCGTGGGTGTGGTGAGCCCACACTTGTAGTTATTTACTACAAGTTATCAACCTAGAAACACTACCCGAATCGGGTAGTGTCACGCCTACCCCGAAAGGGAAATGGCTTATAATGGTAATGGTATACAGACGTTTTCATTTATTTTTACTCAAGTAGAATGGATATTTTCCATTTGCTTCTATGCTTCACAATTGGAAAGCTGGAACAATGTGTGACTGACTTTTTAGTTGAAAAAATTCAGTGGATGATTACAATATTTAGAATCCTCGAGATCTAAGGAAAAATCAATTTCATGCTGAAATTTAACTTCAAGAAAATGCGTCCAAGTACGAGGCAGACGCCTGGAAGAATTGTTTCATAATCTATTCAAATCATTCATTTCCAGTCCAATCAAATATGATGGTCTATGACAAACCCTTCCCCTAAAAGCATCCTCTTACTTCTCATATTATGTACCACCTCCTTCCCCTAACTTAGCGTCCCTACCCTATCCCTATCTCTCACAACCTCATTTCACTATCTACCCTTTCTTTATATCTGCTCTTTACCCACCTCTCACAACTCGAAAACCCCTTCCCCTCCCTCTCACGACTAATTTCCCCTCTTACATCTTCCCCTTCCCAATACCCCTCCCTACAAACACTTATACTACGTCTTCTTTTATCTCCCCTGTCTTTCACTCATTTATCCTCACTTAATGCTCGACCCTGCTTCTAACCAACCCCCTACTTCTGCATTATCCTTTCTGTTGTTTCTCACCACTCATTTACCCTCCTACCACGCCTTCTATTTCCGTACCTATTAACCCTCACCTCCTCACTCACCCTTTCCATCTCATTTCCTTTATCTCTCACCTCAACACTACTGTTGTTCCTCACCCACTTCTTACTACTTTAGCATTCCTCCTACTCCGGCTCATCGCCTATTTACCGCTTCCTTACTCCCTCGTTTCTATTACTAATCCCTCACTAATCATTTTCTATCTATCCTCTCTAACCTTAACTCTTTATTCACCTTTTGTAACTTCTTTACCTTCCTGTGCTTTTCATTTAACTCCTCAGCCCTTATTTCATTTTCCACCCTCTCGCTAATCTCCGCCTTCTTTTCCATGCCCATCCTTCAAACCCCTTCCTGTGACTAAATACAAACGTACCGGAACGATTGCTTGGAACTAGAAAAAAATTCTGCTTCACCCTACCTTTCATAGATATCTAGTTCGTCGTCCTGGATTCCGCAGCCACTCACTGGCATAACTTTTTTCAACGTTAACTACATTTCAAAATGCCCTTTTCTAACTTCTTGTTATACCCGCTATAGACTCTTAAGGAGGACCACTGAATAAGAAAATGGGAGAAACAATCCCCAATGTTGGAAGAAAGGCAGAAAAACATTACATATCCCCTACAAACAGTAAACATCTCCTAGCTTCCCTTCCCCTCAATATGATCACCCATTTCTTCTCTTACATACTCTTCTAACTAACCTTTTACCTCTCACTGCCTTCCACTCATACATCCTACCTCTATATCGTCCCTACCCTTACTTCTCCCTTCATATACACCCTACTGCCACCCCCAACTTCGCCATTTCCCTTTACTCTTACCTTCTAAATCACCCTTTCTATCTCATCTCCCTTACAACTCGACTCAACACTACCTCTGGTCTCCCCCCTCCTCACTTCAACCCTCACTATCCCTTACTCTCCGTCCAATCACTAATTTTCCCTATTCCATTGACCAATTACGCTTACCTTCATACCCTCAAACACTGTCACTCAAGTCATCTTCTATCTCTTACTGCGCCTGCTTCTAAACAAAACTTCTCCCCACCCTCACATCACTCTTCTCCTCCTTCACCTTACCCTTTGCTTTAACCCCTCACTCTTACTAAAGACCAACTGGCAGCAATTATTGCCTAGGATTCTAAAAAAAATTAATAAATTTTCTACTTTACAATACATTTCATACCTACATATTTGGTCGCCCTAACTTTCGCAGTACTCGTTGCCATACATTTTTCATCCTAAACTACATTTTAACATCTCCTTTCTTTACTTCTTGTAATACTGACTATAGACTCTTGAGAAGGACCACTGGGAACGCTAAAAATCAGTTTTGTTTTTCCCAACTCCTTCCTAACTCTGTATGGTCCCTTCTCATCCTTTCCACCTCTTATTTACCCTCATATCGCCCGTTCACTTTCCCCTTTCCCAAACTCTCACCTTCTAACTCACCCTTTTTATCTTATTCCTCTTACCTCTTGCCTCAATACTCCTCATGTTCATCACGCACCCCACTCCTCATCATCCCATCCCCATATCTCATCACCCATTACCCCTCTCCTTTTTTATACCCCTCTTCTCTCACCTCCTCACTCACCCTTGAAATCTTCCTTCTAAACTTACCTCCTTCGTGATCCTTCTGAACACCTAGCCCTTTCTGTGCTTCTCATCCAGCCCCTCACCCCTTTTTTCATTTTTTCACAATCATGCTACAATCCTCCTCCTTATCCTTCCCCTTCCTCTCCACCCTTTCTCTCACACAATACCAACTTACGGAAACAATTGCTTATAATTAGAAAAGAAAGTCTGCTTCGCACTACCTTCCATATATATCTAGTTCGTCTTCCTCGATTTTGCAGTACTCTTGGTCATACTTTTTTATTCTTAACTGCATTTTAAAATCTCCTTTCCTCACTTCTTGTAATACTCACTATAGACTCTTGAGAACGACCAATGAATACCACAAAAGTCGGTTCAAGTTTTCCCAATCCCTTGAAGATAGGGTCGAATAAGAAAGAGGGATGGGAGGGGGGAAACACTTCCTAATGTTGGAAGAAAGGAGAGGAGAGAGAGAGAAGTCGAAGCATCGGTTTTCAATTCCTTTGATCTTCTCGCGGGCACTTACTCGGGCGTAATACCAACCAAGGGTTCGATACGAGTTTGAACGTTTTACTTCTGTAACCCCTTGAACCAGTGGTCAGTGCCTACCAACGTTCTTCATTCTTACTCCTTCGTTTTTCTTAGAACTCGAACGAAGGGGCTCGGATTAAGAACTTCCCAAGAGTGGCTAATTATCACGAGAAACCGATGCTGGACTAATTATTGCAAGAGCAATGCTAGAGATTTTTGCGGTATTCTTTGTAAAACTTGTTGGTTGAAGAAAGAGTGGAAACTGGGAGGCAAGAAGTGGAATGAAAGAAGAAGGCAAAGAGCTGAAAAAATGAAGAAAATGAAAGAAAAAAAACGGGGCAAAGATCGAGAAGCTATAGTTCGCAAATTTTCTTCCGGAAACTCTCCCTCGTCAGTACGCCATTACAGATCCCCTTCGTTCCGGGTGAATGAGATCATTCTGCTCTTTAGACTTTCGTACCTTCTTTCTTTTCCTTATCTTTTGGTTTTCCACTAATTGCGAGTACAATCTTAGCGGCAGGAAGTTTTTTCGGTGAGTTTAATTGGATGTTATTAGTGAGTTTGAAAAGTCGATTGGTCGGGGTTGAGTGAAATTACTGTTTATCTTAAACACACACTGATTACCAATTACCAAGATTTTCTAATTTTCCAGAAGGTCTTAAACTTCCACTGTAGATAATTAGAAGCATGGATTCAGGCCATTTTGAAACTACTTCACAACTTACGGACTTTTTTATTAGAGTTTGGATTTTGAAGGTGTCAACTTGACAGCAAAGTTCACTAATTATTACAGAAAATATTCGTTAATTTATAAAATAAATGCAAATTATGTAAACTATTTTATTTAAAAATCTCGTAAACTTAGTAGAATTTTTTCTGCGTGGACCACCTGATCTAACCGGGAGTTCTGCGTGAACTTTCTAAAAGTTGTTTCTCTCAAGATTGGCCAAACAGCGCATTTCATTACTCTAGCATATTACAAGTTTGGTAATGACCTTTTACTAAGAAGTGTATGAATACGAATAAAATTCTAAAAAATCCCATTGTTGCCTCCGTTTACAATAAAAAAAATAATTTGAAGATCCAAAAAAAAAGTCAAGGGCAATTTTCCCAGTCACGGCGCGTGTTCACACATGTCGATAAATCAGATTCATGGAGCACGAAAACGCTCGTACGTAAAGTGCCCATCGAAACGTGGGCGGATCCGATGAAGGGATAAAAATGAAGATAAAAAAGGGTATTAAAAAAGAAGCAGAAGAAGACGAACGGTGGTCTCGCCTCGCACCGTTCGTGCATCTATCAGAGACTTTTTATCGAACGTTCTCACAGCCTGTTGTATGGCTTATAACAGGCAGGAATGCCGACAAGTCAAGCTCACCGGGGGTCATTCGTCACGTTTTGTGTCTATAGGCGTGCAGAACACACACGCGAGGTGTGAAATCCCCGTTGAGATCTGGAGCGATGTTGAAAAAGCTGCTCGATCACGCAAATTTCGCCGAAATATGTATCCGACAGGTACATTATTATACTTATGGGTCATTCCATTTCATGTGAGCCCACTGCGTAAATAGATTTTCGATGCCAAAGATCTGATAAAAAAAATAGAGATACAAATAGAGTAGAAATATAATAGAAATAGAGAGAAAACAAGAAACTTAAAGGGTCTGATTGCACAAAAACTAATTCCTGACATCAAATTATCATTGGATCGGACTCCAATCCAGCAATACAAGAAACTTTGGAAAACCCTTGATGAACGATTAGCCAAGGGAGAAACGAATCTTTGAATAATTTACAACAACGGAAATCCAAGCATAGCCACCATCTCGAGAGACTCAACGAGCTACATATGTACTAGCAAACCCTTAGAGGTATTAACGCTAATCTTAATTATTTAGTAAAATCTTTTAATATTCCCAATATGGTGTTCTTACTTCGACTAAGACCTGGTTTAAACATAAGGTTTTGTCAGATGAACTTTACAACACCAATCTATGATGTGTATACATAGGGATGATTGGAATAGGTATAATATGATATAGATCATATATATCCTTTTAACTTATACTAGTAGTTGTTTACACACCTGAGAAACTAGCTCTCAAGTTATTTGAAGAACTCCTAAGCTTATTAATTGCACATCATCCTACTCTTGACTTACACTAAGCATTAAAATCAATTATTTAATTAATCATTGGCGAAGATGGAATGTGCAACTAGGATGACCTCGAACTTTGATTGTATGATACTAATTTGGTGGATCATGCACAATCGTGAGAATGTGAATGATGCATGCACATTATTCTATGATTTTATTTTACTCGCAAATAAAGGAATCATGTCCTACATTTATATATCATATATACCATTAAGCCATTTCCATTTCGGCGAGCCTCAAGGGGTAAGCGTGACACTACCCGATTCGGGTA
>CAKNYM010053149.1:334717-352327 GCA_932195095.1 Andricus curvator | reverse complement strand
ATATATATATATATATATATATATATATATATATATATATATATATACCATTAAGCCATTTCCCTTTCAGGGTAGGCGTGACACTACCCGATTCGGGCAGTGTTTCTAGGTTGATAGCTTGTTTTAAAATAACTACAAGTGTGGGCTCACCACACCCACGATGTGCCAACAGCACTCGGTTTTCTCGAATGGTCAACCCATCCAAGTACTAACCGCGCCCAACGCTGCTTAACTTCAGTGATCTGACGAGAACTGGTTTTTTCAGCGATTTTTTCTAAATGAAACATACAGAAGACTAAAATAGCGGTTTTGCTTCCTTGTATCAATTTTACAAGCGTTCGCAAAATTGAATAATAACAGGAATTATTTCGAATAAAATAAAAAGTATATCCTGATATTTTTTAAATACAAAAAAATGGTAAGGGTTGAATATATCCCTTATATATATATATATATATATATATACCATTAAACCATTTCCCTTTCAGGGTAGGCGTGACACTACCCGATTAGGGTAGTGTTTCTAGGTTTTTCTTGTAGTTATAAATAACTACAAGTGTGGGCTCACCACACCCACGATGTGCCAACAGCACTCATGTTAGTATTCTTGAATGGTCACCCATCCAAGTACTAACCGCGTCCAACGCTGCTTAACTTCAGTGATCTGACGAGAACTGGGTTTTTCAGCGTGGTATGGCCGTTGGCCATAAATTATTAATTGATAATAATTGATTAATAATTAATTATAATAATTATAATTATTAATTATCAATTAATTTGTAGCCTTAAATATCGAATATATCACAAAACTAGGCCTCCAGCGATCACCTCAATTTTTTTCTGTCTCAACAAATTTTTAGGTTAATTTGACACTATTCTAAATAATAATATTATATTATTAGAGCTACAATGAAAAATATCAAACTCTATATAGAAGAAAAAAGTTAAAAACTGCTAAGAACTTTGTTTCTTAAATCTGAACAAAACAGAGAATAACTGTCTTATTGTACAATGTTTTTCTGTCCCAAGAAATATTTAGTGGTTTCAACAATATTTTTGCTTAGCCTATAAATGTGTTTCGTCAATAAAATAAGAAAATATATTGAGATATATATTTAACAAGTTTCGTAGAATAAACGAATTCGTATTTGAGCAATTCCACGTCAAATGATTTGAAGAATTTCATCTATTGTTAGTAATTTTGATAAAAATTCTAAAATCCGTTTTCTTAGGTGTTGAAAAAAAACCCAAAATTGATGTTTACAGGGCTTGTAGAGGACATTGTGAGCAATCTATATAAAAAAGAGAAGAAAATAAAAAGTGGATTTTCTTTAAAAAATTCAGTTTCCAAATTTGTTTTTAAAAAATTTGTTGGTTTAGCAAATATTTGTTCAAAACTGCTTTTTATTACGAATAATTTACAAAAAAATAGACCCTAATATTACTAAGATCACCAAAGTTATGAAAGTTTAAGAAAAAAAGGACCAACATTTTCAATTATGAATAACTCCTAAGTTTTTTGATTTTTTCAAAAATTATTTTGGGGTTTTTTCTTTCAACAGCTAAGAGAACGGATTCTAGAATTTTTATCGAAATTACTAACAATAGCTGAAATTCTTCAGATGATTTGAAATGGAAGTGCTCATTTGTAATTAAAACAAAAACAAGATTTTTTAAATGTTTATGAAAGTTTTCTCTGACATAAGTGAAGTCCTGATGAGGTCATTTACAACTTCTCACCTTAAATATTTCAAAATAGACTGAAATATTCATAACAGATTAACATTTTTATTTTTATTTTCATTATGATTGATTTAAAATGACACACAATTGAAAGCAAACAGATATTGTAAGAATTCAGTAGATCTTTCATTAACAGTTACGAAAGTACAGTTTTGAAAAATTTGGATTTGAGTGGGTTTTTTTACACTTATTACACTTACCCTTTTTGAATAGTAGAAACGTTTTTAGATTTAAAAAATATATAAGTCAAATAATGAAGTTGTGCTCCAAGAAGAACTCCATGAACACCAATATATAGTTAAGAAAAGTTTATACATTTTCTGTGACCTTTAAAAGGTAAATAATATCCATTTCTTAGTAAAAATATTAAAAAAAAAAACGATTTTTTGGACTAACTTTCTTTGTGTTTGAAAACAATAATAATTTTTTTAGTACATTAAGAGTCGAGGAAAATGCTCTGCTAGGAATATCATGCTAAAAAAATCATGATGAATGGAAATATCTAACTATAACAAAACTCAATGATTTTCATTTACCTATAGATGTCAAAAACTCAAATAAAAAATTGTTTCAATTTTTTTCGTATAACTCTAGTATATGCCCTAAATGATGGTCCTAATAATTTTCTATTCATTTGTTGCTACGAATGAAAAAATTAATTCAAAAATGAAGATCATATTCGGCTTTTTTGCGGTTTTTAACTAAAATATTTATAAGGCAGTGCTTTAGAATCGTCGAATCGAATTTTTCTAGAGGCCAAACTTCATTATTTGACTTATATTTGAAAAAAATCGGAAAGCGTTTTCACTTTTCAAGAAACCCTTACTTTGGACGACTCTAAAATATCGACAAAAAAATAATTTGTAGAAACTTGACTGTCTAAGACTTTAGGACAGGGCACACATTTCTACAAATATCGTGCAACGTTTATTAAAACTTTTAAGAAAATCGTTGAAATAATGAAAATTATCCGCGAATTATTCTACAACTCTCGAAATAGTGAAAATGTATTCCAAGAGTCATGGAATAATTCGCGGGCTCTTTTAATCTTTCGAGGATTGCCTTGAGCCTTGTAATAAAAGATATAAAACATTTTTTTTGCCTATCCTAAAGTCTTAGTCATTGGTAACCTCAGCTCATACATAGATTTCTGATTTTAAAAGGACAATGATTGGCCTCTAAATTGCATAATGATTGGCTGAGTCTGAACATTCTTTTTTATCATTCGTAAGACAAAGTAACAAACAGTTATTTACAATCTATAAAGAGTTAAAACAATGTGGAATGATTTTTGTCAAGGATATTATTAAATTTCTTTCCAGACAATATATGGCCAATCATTATATATTTAAACAGGGTGGCCGATAATTGGGGGTGGCCGACCATTGTACCGATTACCCTATAGTCATCATTACCTTTCTGCATATGTTCCCCCTGTTTTACCAGAGGTACTCAATTTCCCAATTAAATCATAAATAACTAAGCATTTTCCCCACATCGTCATTGGTCCGAATCGATACTCCATGAAAATTTCTCTCATAAAAGTCTAGCCAACATAAACTCTAAACTAAACAATCGAAGCGCACGCACGACGAATCAGCTGGTACACCAGCTTTTGAGCCGCGACGAGCGTATACGAAGCGCGACGTGCTGTTTTTTTCTCTCCCTTTTTGTTCCATACAAAGATTATTCCCCGGGCAGGTTCACAGAACAATGGGATGCTGGTGGCCGTGGTCCATGAGCGTGAGAGGACGACGGAGGAGGAAGGAAGGATGCTGCGGCGGGGGTGAAAGCAAGAAGGAAGGAGCAGATGAGGAGATGAGGTGAAAGAAGGTCTTCTCAGACCTATGGTGATCTAGTCATGGTATCTGCCACAAAGGCACGCGGCTGCTTCCTGCCCCCCATTGGAACTTCGGCTATCACCTGATCGACCTACGGGGACTTCACTTGAAATCCTTAAGGAAAAATCACAAAAATTGCGACATAGTTTTATGTGGTGTGATGGGAAAAAGAAAAGGACGGTAGTTGGGGAAGGAGGAATGGACGGACTGTGAGCAGAGTTAAATTGTTATGGCATAATTAGAGCCGATCCGAGAGCTTGAAGTTGAAGCGGCTTCGACGGATGATACAACTTACAACAGCTCTGGTTGCGAAGAACCGTGCCATTGCATTGATGGTCGTTGGCTGTTGAGTGTTGGCGTTGTTTCGCCGCTTCATTCACTGAACTTTAATATTCTTCGCGGAACCGTAGCCGCAGCTCGTCCTTTCCCTCGTTTTTCTTTTTTGCTTTCCTTCTTCTTTTTCCCTTCTTCTCTCTCTTATTTTTCCCTTTTTTCTTTTGTTTCACTTCACTCCATGCCCATCCCTTGCCGTCTCTTTCCCTTCGGCGACCACCAACCACTCCCACGCTTCTCCGTGTTCTTGTCAACTCACCGGCCCGAAAGGATTGTAGGAAGTTTCGAGTTTTGGAGCCACTCTTCTTGTCTTAGAGGAGTAGGAGAATTTTCAAGATTGTGGCAGAAGCGAGACTGAGTTTGAATTAGCGAGTAGGAGGTTTTTGTATTTACTAAGTTGGAGTTGTTTTTTCTTTACCCGTGCAGGAGGTTTGAAATGCTGAATGAAAATGGAAGAGAATCTTATTTAAGTTAGCTGGTATCATATATTCCAGTATGGATAATAAAAAATAGCTGAGGTCATAACTGCTTAGTTAAATTGAGTTATTTGCATATTTGTTTTTTTTTAAATCCGGTATAGGCAAAAGTCATCATTTGCATTCAAATTTAATTGATAAAAGTTCATTCTATTCCTTGTAAGATTCTTTATAGTGCTCCATGATTGACCATTTAAACGATAGAAATGTTCATTCAGTTGAACTTTCTATCCTTTTTACCTTCTTTTTTTATTTACACTAATTTCACATTGTTCTGAAGCATGACCTAAAATGTTTCAAATTTTGAACTACACACCATTTGTATGTCGACCCCCACAACAATTACAAGAAGAAGTCAAAAAGACATTTCTTTTACTATATATTGGTACCACATTAAAGTAGAATTTGAATCGCTTCACATTCCAAATATTTCTACTAAAAATATTGAACATTCAGACAAAATAAATGAATTTTTAACCAAACAGTTCAATTTTCAACTAAAAAGATGAATTTTCAAGCAAGAAGATTAATTTTCAACAAAATAAATAAGTTTCCAGCCAAATAGTTAAATTTTCATTGAAGAAATTAAATTTTTTAACATAATAGTAAAATCCTCAATCGAAACAGATTAATTTTAATAAAATAGTTGCATCTTCAACAACAAAAAATAAGGAATTTTCAAACCAAAAAGACGCAATTCTCAATTAAAAATGAAAAATTTATAATCAAGTAGTTGAATTTTCAACTAAAGAAGATTCACTCAACGACAAATGTAATATTTGATATTTCAAACAAAAGATATTTTAATTTAAGAATAATAAAAGTTGAAATTACCGAAAAAAATAACGCATTTTCAACAAAATAATTACACTCTTAACAAGAAAGATAAATTTTCAACCAAGATTAGTTCAATTTTCAACTGAAGGAATTAAAATGATTTTTATTTTGGGCTCTATTAATTTAGTTTGCAGTTAAGTGGAAAAACGAAAAAAAGGTGAAAAGAGGTGAATAGGGAAAAGACTCTGAAGCCTACGATAAAAAAATAATAATTTTTTTCATTCATGGCCTAAAGAATAATTTCTTCGGAAATTAATATTTTTACACGAAAATCATCATTAGATTTTCAATATTCAACAATTTCAGTTTTTTAAAAGCATTTTACACCTGAAATAGGTATTTTTAATGAAAAATTATTAGATTTCAAAGATTCAATTTTTGGATCAATTTCCCATTCTCCGATTTGTTAGCTTTTTTACCGGAAATTGAGATTTTTAAACAAAACTTTTTAGATTTTAAAGATTCATGATAATTTAACAGCCTTAGGTCATGTTATCGTTTTACGCCTGAAATTTATATTTTTAAATGAAAATAATTATATTCATATTTGATGATTTTTCTAAATAATAAAATTTACAAGCGTGAACAACTTTGAATTTTCTTAGTGTTTTTTTGTGGGAAATTGAAGTTTTTATTTAAAAAATCAATAAATTCCAAAGAAGATTCATAAGTTTTGTACCAATGTTAGTCAACATTGTTATTTTACATTGAAAATTGGTATTTCTAAACAAAAATCATTATTGTTTGAACAATATTTAGAACCTTTAAACAATTTTAGATTTCCTTAGTGTTTTTCGTTGAAAATTGGTATTTTTAACTTACAAAAAATTGTATTTCAAATATTTCAAGGATGATTGACAGTTTTTGTACAATTTTAGGTTATTTTGCCGTTTTATACCAGAAAATGGAATTTCTAGTAAAAAGTGATTCTACTTCGAAAAAGATTAAAAGTTTTTCAACAATTTCAAGTTATACTCGCGTTTTTTAAAGAGGATTTACAATCTTAAACAATTTTTGTTATTCAAGTTGTTCAAGTGTAAAATTCCTATTGTTAATAAAAAATCGATAATTTGCCATAATATTTACAATATTTGACCAGTAATAGGGTATGTTAGCATTTTTCATAGAAAGTCGGCTATTATAAACAATCATCATTTGATTTAAAAAATGAAGCTTACAAATTTCTACAAATTTAATTTATATTTGTGTTTTTTCATCGGAAATTCGTATTTTTATTCAAAAATGCACCTATTTGATTGTCTATACAGAAGTAATATATACTATTTCTGAAGTTAAGATGTCAATTTTCATAATTTATAAAAAATATTGTCCTTATTCTTCTTTTTTATTATTTTGGATAATAGCTTCAAAAACTAAAAAAACTTTATGTTAATATGAATTTTATATTTTAATTTCAAAATTGCATGAGACAGACATAAAAATCGCGCGCGTGTATGTTTTCTTGTAACTTTATATAGTAGATTTTTATCTGCAGTATTTTTTTATGGATTAGCTTTTAAATATTAATTAGCATTCAAAAATGTATATAAACTCAAACTAACACTGTAAGATATTTCCAGTGAATTTTAGAATACGGGATTTAGTTTTAATTTTTTAAGAATTCCATAAATATATGTGATTCTGCAATATTTTATAACGTACATAAATGTTTTTCAGTATTTCAGATTTTTCTAAAATAGACTTCGATATTCAGCTATTTTGATCAAACTCTAAATTTGTTTTGCAAATTATGAAATGTTTTAGAATGTTCTGTATTATGTTATGTGCAAAATTTAATTAGTTGATTTTGACCAAGTTCGAGTCAAGTCAAGCTTACCTAAGCTTTCGAGTTATGAAAAATCGAGCTTAACTTAAAAACACAATTAAGCTCTAGAAACTCGTCAACTTGTAGCAATTGATTTTAGATCTAATACATGAAATCTGGAAGCTCCTAGAGTGGTTTAGAATTTCATTGAACATTATTTATTTGCTAAACTTATGAAAACAAATTAAAATATTCTTGATTTTTCCAAACTATTTTAGAATGTTCTGCCATAATTTGAAATATTCTCGAATGATTTTGAATTTTTTGGAATTATCTAGAATATTCTATGATTTTTTGGAATGGTTTAGAATTCTGCTGGAATATTTTTCAACGTTTTTGAAGAATCAGATTTTCCGATCTGGCCTTAGTTTTTGCACCCCATCTACTTTCAATTCCCATCTATTTTATTTTTTAGTCTTTATTTCTTCACGACATTTTCACAGAATCGCTGTCAACTGTCAATTAAAAAACCTGATATTCTCAGTGACCTACCACATATATTTTGTTGATATGATAAATTCAGAGGTCTTTTTAAACCAGTAAATATTGTATAACTTTCTATTCACAAATAACTTTCTATTACCATTTAAATTTCTGTAATAATAAGGGAGAGTGTGGCCTGATACACATGCTTATAAATAAGATTACAATGTTCCAAAGAGGAAGACTATGGGAATACAATCATAAAGGAGAACGGAGGCGTTTCTCTACTTTTGTCTTTCTTTATCTCTTCTGTTCTTTCAGATCTAATTCGATTTGTCGTACAATGCTGTTTACGAGGTTGTAACATGCCACGTGATGTGCGGTGCTCATTGCTTCCTTGTTATACTATCACCACTTAGTTAGGAAGGTCCATGTCATTGTCATGCAATACATCTAAAACCACACGTGACACATACGCACCGCTTCTTCGTATTAAATGAGTAACGTCAAAGAACAGAGGATACCGCATCAACGATGACCAGCAAGAAACTCGCTAACGATCGCCGGTCATATTCGTATCGAAAGCCTTTCGAAATTTATCTCCTTCGTTTCAACCACATATCTTGATCAGGATATGAGTCGACCAATCACGCGAAAAGTCATCGCGCGAGATTTATTCTTTGATTTTTGGTTGCATGCTCCAGCGCGTCATATAGATGAAGATACCTTTAATGATATATGCTCTTTACTATATCATCTTTTATTTATTTCATTCATTTCATTTAATGATAAACTCAGTAATTTCATGATTCACATCCAATCTCCCGAATCCCACTGCCATCCCCTTAACCTTCTACTATACAATTAGTCCACTCCTATTGTGTATATATTGCACCTTCTGCACCTTCCGCACCTTAACCTTCTCCATGTACCTCTTTATCAACTTCCCTGATTCTCCCCGCGCTATTAGTTTACCTTATCAAAATCAAATCCCTCCATCAATACCCTTAGCCCTTTTCTGCTCCCTCCTGCCCGAGAACCTCTTTTCCTATAATTCTATCCCTATCCTCATCCCCTATACTTTCCTCTTTCTAGCCCCTCCGCGTTCTTCAATATACCCATCACCCACTTCTCCCATTGCACCTTATGCCCTCCCTTCTCTAGATCCATCCCTTCCAATTACTCTCCTTTATCCTCCTTCCTCAAACATTATAAACCTTATACACCTTATAAATCTTCCGCACCTTCAAACCTCCACCCTCTTCATACACCCCTCCATCATCTCATTGGATCCACCCCATCTATTTAGGTCCCTTTTACTCAAAAACTCCCATTCTATAATCTCCACCCCTATCCTCGTCCCCTATACTTTCTTCTTTCTTTTCCCTAGACCCTCATTCTGACACATGTCCCACCTCTCAATCGTGATTTACTGATTGCATCCTCCTTCTATCCTTCTTTCCTTCCTATTTTGCGTCTCCTGCAAATCAACACCTTCAAAAGCTACACTTTACCCAATCCGCTCATTATCTATATATTTTACCCTTTCATTCTTTAATCAGCTTACTCTCGCCCCTCCTCTTCTCCTCACAATCACTGCTCAACCCTTCACAATCTCCCTTACTTAGCCCCCCCCCCCCCAACAGAAGTGAAATTTTTTTCTGCGAAGAGTGTTTTTGGGTTATTTTTTATGTTTGTTATGCTTGCCTACAGAAGTACGATATACCATAGATAGGGAACAGCTAGCTAGGGTAATTAAAAAATATATATTTTCGAAATTGAATTTTGCACACTAGCCTAAGTTGTACCTTTTTAGTCAGCGAATTGAAAACAATCAAAATCGGATATGAATATGAGTTCTCCTTTTAGAGTTTTTTATTACTCATTGATTTTTTAATTTTTTAATTTTCTCAGTGTATGGAAAATGCATGTATTAAATTTTTATACATATTGAATTGTTGCCTTTCATACTAAAATCACAGTACCTAATTCATGGAATATTTCAAAGTTATTTTTAAGAAAAATAATAACTTTGTCTGAAATGTTTTACATTTTTCTATACAAATTTGCGATAAGGTGTACCAATCATCAAATACAATAAGTAAATTAAATATTTTGACTATGTTCAAGAACAAATGAGTTAAACTCTAAAGTGAAAAAACTTTTAATTTCATGTGATAAATTATTATTGTAAACAAGTGTTTTTAATTATAGTTATTTAAACCAAAATTTGACAAATCAGGCTTTGAAAGTCGTTACATTTTAAGCATCTCTAAATATGATTCATATGGCTCCGCTTTTCACACAGCTCATTTATAGATAATAAGGTACCAACAGAACATGTGTGGTTCACTGAAAAAAATAATTGGTTGGGGCAACTAATAAAGTAGTAGGGCCAACTACTTTAGTTTGTAATATATGCCGCTGCTATTTAACTGCTTGGGGCTACTACTTTTATTCGCAAGACTGGTAGCAGTTGTCCTCACTACTTTACTTGTTGTCGGGACAATTTTCGATGGTACATACTATTTTCAGGTAGTTGTACTTACTACTTCAAGTAGGAAGCCTTACTACTTCACTTAGTAAGTCTTACTATTAAATTAGTTAGTGTTACAAATAAACTAGCTGATCGCACTACTCAAAGTAGTAATCCTCACTATTACAATTAGAAAGTTTAACTATTTAAAATAGTAGTCCTCAATATAAAATTAGTAAGTTTCACTATTCAAATTAGTAGTCATTACTATATTAAAACTAGAAAGTTTTACTATTAAAATTACTGGATCGTAGACTACTGCGAAGGTAGTACTTCTCAATATTGAAATTATAGTAGATTTTATTATAACATCTCATCAGTGGACATAGTAGATATAACTTCTGGTATATTTGATAATAAATATTTAGCAACACGTTCACTCACGAGTACAAACTGAAAATCTTAAAAATGGAATAACCAAAATTGTAACAATCAAAGTCTAAATTTAGCGCTCTGAAATTGTAAAGATTCAAGGCTTTCTATTTCAAGCAATTCAGATTTGAATTATCTAGTTTTGAGAATTTGATTTATAGCAGCTTATTTTAAATGAATGGTCAAATATGGTATTTGCTTTTTTATTAAAACTGAAAGTTACTTCTTTATCGAACTCGACAGCCAAGCATGATCCAATTTCTTGAAAATACATATATTATATTTTAATACACAGATAATAATATTATCCACTTTTAAATTACCATCACACCACATCATTTATTGAATTTTTTCAAACAAATACCTAAATGTTTAAAAATATTTAAACTTCAATTCAAGACAGAAATTGAGGTTAGGTGGTCATAAATTCAACTGGTTCAATATATAGATATTCAATTCAATAGTATATTCATATATGGAGTATACGTTCAAATTTTTCGATATAGTCTTCAAATCCCAAACTTTTTAGTAGATTCTTTATATCGTCCATTTCCGGATATTAAAAAATTTAGATCGATACGATAGTCTTCACGGTCTTCACTACTGAACAATTCACAAAAAGTTAAAAAAAAAATTAAGATCGATCAGAAATCTATTTTATCATGAATGATTTTATGCAAAATGAGCATGAAAAAGATTTAGAATTAAAAAACAGACTTCTAAACTACCTCACTTTCGGCTCATTAGAGACAAATTAAATAAAAATTTCCACAATTTTTCGCGACTGTGTTCTTTCAATAGCATTTTCAATAAGTGTTCGAGATGTAATATGTGAATATGAATTGGATCATAATACTTACATACATCATTCACAGGAAGTTCATTGATTACCATTTTTCTTCTTTTTTTGTAATTTTAAATTTTTTTTTTGAATTTTTAATACTCTTTCAATCTTATTATAAATAATAATTTTTATATATTTGTCAATTTTTCACTAATGAATGCAAAATTAGATTAAGTAATCTTTTTAAAGAAGGGATATGTGTTGTGTGTATATGTGTATGTGAGTGTACACGTATAGATATTATTTTTATTTGCAGGTATTAGGTTTTGATTATTTCAAATAGCATAAGAATATATTTATCATACCTTGTAGTTTCCTATAAATAATCCCTAATGAGGGGGTCCAAATTGGTCCCGAAACATGTTGGTTCCCTGGTAGTATAAAGAAGACTGATAAAGGGAAAAGTGAGTGGTTGGTTTTGGTTGACTTTTTCTCCTTTTCTTCCAAATTTTCACTTGGTTATTTTTGTCTCTAATTAGAGAAAGAAATCTTTTTATTTAAACATTTTTGTAAGAAGAATGCACTAAATATTAGCAATTTAAAATTCTGATAAATCTGATATTTTCTTAAATTCTATAAATTTTCTAAAAATACCCTTAGATCTTTTCAAATCCCTTCCTTGAAATCGTTTATTTTAAAACCCCTAAAATATTGCAAATTCTTCGAAATCTTTTGAAATCCTTTGAAACTTTTTAAAGCTTTTGGAAATTCCTTGGAGTTTTAAAATACGCTGGTTAAATCCCTTGAAATCCCTTCAAATTATTTGAAACTATGAAAAATTTCTCACAATCTTTCAAAATACCCTAAAAGATTTCAACATAATTCAAGAAAATTCAGAAATAGGTGGATACCTGAATTCAATAGTGATTAACCCATGGGCTAATTTATGGCAAGTAAAGTGACCTAAGTCACCTTAAAAAAAACTATAGTGAATTTATGTTAAAAAAGTGACTAAAATGTGGTTTGTGAAAAAAATGACTAAGCGTGACTCTGTGGCACCCCTGTTTATTCCTGACAGTTAGTATTTGTTTCTTACAAAAATTCCTTAGTCTTTGAAATTTTTTCTTCAAAATATCTCACTTTTTCCTCACCTTCCCTGACCAAAAAAGTTCCCTTACTTTTCCTGGATTTCCAAGTTTTCCCTGACTGGTCGTCACCCGGAACCAATAACAAAAGTTAATGCCCCGAGTAAAAATGCTTCGACTTGGCGATGTCTTGAGTTCGTCTCCAAGACATCGATGTCTGGCTGCGTCTCAAAACTGAGACGAGACATAAGACAATGTCTTATTATTATGGTTTCAGCATGGTGATTTCAAGTCGGCGTAACTTGTCTCAAGACGAACCTTTTCGACTCAGAAATGAGACCTCGAATGAGACTGTTAACAGATGCGAAGGATTAAAATTAATGAATGAAAAATTTGTAAATATTAAATTAGTTATTTTTAATTTAAAAATTCAGAATCTGTCTAAACGAGTGTAAACCTGAAAAATTTTCCTCACCAAAATTAAAATTGTAATTTTCTATAAGGATCTCCTAAGCCGTTAGAAATACGTAAAAACAAACAACATTTTCGGTATCGTCGTCAAACAAGTATAATACAAATGAAAATCTATAAATTAATTGATTCAATATATATATATATATATATATATTGTGTAAAAATATACAAAATTGTTTAATTATTAACAAAGATTAGCTTTTATGACAGTCAGAATGACCCTTTTTTCAGGGCAGGTATACACTCGAAGTTATAAACCACTCGACCTGAAATCATAAAATTCGACTCAAGATATGAATATATGTCTTCAAAACATAGAAACTTGTCTCCAAGACATAAATTGAAGTCTGGCTCCGTCTCAATAAGGAGACATTCTAAAATCGAACTTTTCGACTTCAGCATGTCTTAATTGGGGGCAATTCAAGTCGAAACCAAGTCGAAGAATCTTTACTTGGGTGTCAACATTTACATGAAAAAAACTGCAATTGAGTCTCTCGATCTACAGTTCGACATTTCCAAATAAAAAGGTTCCATGTCGGAGAAACCAAATAAAAAGGTGCTAATTCGTCGAGACAAAATAAAAAGGTGCTACCTCGCGTGGCGAACTCTCGAAGCTTCAAAATCGCATATAAATTGTATTGGGTACATCAGTAGAGTTTTGAGTCGGGTAAATTACCCTCGTAACGTACGGTAATATTGGTAAGTTACCGGGTAACTTACCCGACGTTCGTTCTCGGCGAGAATTTATGAGAATTTATGAGAATTAATTTTTTTCTCCTTCCAAACTTCCGTGAAGCGCATTTCTAACAACTACAACTTAGCTTTCATTATCCATTTTCTGAATGGATAAATAATAATAAATCCATTTGCTAAATTATTTTTATCTTCAAAATGCAAGTACAAAACGACATTCTTATTGCGTCCAGCCATTTCCATTTAGAAAAATTTTGATTTAAATACTACTTAAAATGGTGAGAAGTTCCTCGTGTTTAAGAAAATTAATATATTTTTAACCTTTAGCTTTATTGTTCAGGTTTGTCGATATGAATCGTGCCTGGCTAGAAATACTGTGATTTTCAATATATTGTTTAAAATAATAGTAGGAATTGCCTGAATGCAATCAAATATTTTTTATTTAGTGAACCAAAGAAAAATTTCGAAAAAATATAGAAACTGCGGTATTATTGTATTCAGCTTTTTTTTTAAATGCGTAGAGGTGCTAAGAACACCTTATCTTTAGTTTAAAAATATCACATTATTTAGTTTAAATAAAAAACTTTACTGAATGTTACATATGTGAACAGTTTTTGAAATAAATAATTATTGCTTATTGGATTCAATTATTTCAATTACTTATATTTATTCAAATGTAATCATTTTATTTTTTGAAGTTTTTGCAATATTGTAAGACAATTATACGGAGTGTTCTGGAAATTTTCTAAATTTATTATTTTAATGCTCAGAAAGTTTTCATATTTTAAATATACCTAAATGGGCGCTGTTTATACTTTATTCTATAAGCAACAATATTATCTAATTAATGAATTTTTTAGATGTTAAACGGTGGTCGACCACTGTGAATGAATATTCAAGATGTTATAGTTAATTTTCGAACATTTGGTGTATTATTTATAATAACAAATATTGAAAAAATATACCAAATGATCGAAAATAAACTATAACATCGAGAACATTATCTAATTACTTTTTAAAATAACAAAAAAGCATTATAATTGAATATTCTCATAAATTCTCGATAAATTTTCGCAGCTTCGGTAACATACCGGTATGTTACCGGTAATATTAATCGATTTTAAATTACCGAGAATTTAAAAACTCTATACATCAGCCCCCTCAACCCTGAATAACAAACACCTTTTCATTTGGTATCCACGAGTTAGCACTTTTTCATTTGGTTTCTCCGAGATGGAACCTTTTCAAGTGGACACGCTTTGTTCATAATATTATTATTATTATACAAACAAGCCAAATCCATTTGGAGTGTGCGTGCCTCACGGTTCTATTTAAGTAGCACGTTCGTTCTTCATAAAGTCATCATGTAAAGCTCTCTACGCGGACCTATTAGTTTCCAAATCTAATTTGAGATATGCTGTTTTTTAGAGAGGAGCACGATTTATTAATAGAGATCATTTTGTAACATATTTTTCTGTCTTCGGTTCATTTAATATAAATGTATCTTGGAATTCTGATGTATTCGAGCTGCCATGATGCATGTACCGAGTCATGCTACGTATTGTCTATCGAGTTCTGACTTATAGAATGTATGCTAACTGCTGTAGATCTGAAAGCATCTTCTTATATTAAGTGGACCGGCACTGAAACTCGCATTTTATCGATCCTCGAAACGCCAGACAGACGATTCGATGACTTTTGTGCGTGGCATTTAATTCGTTGCCTTACGTGTGACTCCACGCTTTTGTCCGTGGGACAATGGATGACAGAAGAGTAAAATAAAAACTCTGGCCGAGATATACATGTAGCTACTCGGACTTTGATACGTGTATTCAGTTCCTTTTGTAGTTTCTTTAGTTTGTTTTCTGTATTAGGTCCTTACTCTAACTCACAATCCATATTATATAGGGAGTGTCCACATTAGGGTGGTCCAAAAATGCATGAAAATTTTTTTCATTTCATTTTCATACATATCGCCACCAAATTTATTCGAATCTAGTAAAATAAATCAAAAGGAAGTTAAGATGTTGCCGAATTGTAATATAAAATGTTGTAAATAAACCAGCTGTGAATTCGATCTCGAGTGTTTCCACTTTGTTTGTATTTATAATTATATGGTGCTCTTTTCACGAGCACTTTGCTTCCCGTTAGCAAATGTATTTGCTTCCTCATAGAGGAAGTCTTAGTTATTTCTTTCAATAATAGACAAACCAAAGTCTTCATTTTGATCAATTTGAAACTAGAAATTTACAAAAAATACAAAATTACAAAATAATACAAATAATTTTTTAAATACAAAGACAAATCAAATTTTGTATTCGAAATTATAATTTTTCGAGCTGGAAAAGGGAAGGGAAAAGTTCTGTCGCACCCTATCCCTTTCCCAGCTTTATGATTTCTTTACAAAAATTGTCAGAAATATTCTGTATGAAAATTTATGATGAAAAAGTCTTTACTATTCATGCGTCAACATTGAATTATGTCGATGAAAACAGTTTTTCTGTTCGAAACTGATGATTCCAATACTATAAATGAGCATGACTTCCTTAATCTTCAATAAATTGTATTGATATTATAGAAATATAGATCAATCGATTTGCCTCGAATCAAGAAATCTTCTCCGTTCTTGCATCAATTTTGAATTATGTTAGTGAAAAAAGTTTTAATATAAAAAACCGTGTTTTCAAATATAATGCATTACCATAGCTTCTTTTCGAGCTACAGGGCAAGTGCCCCCCCCCCCCCAAAGTTTCCATTTCCGGAGAAAAAAATGCCTAATTTTGTTGTTTTCGAAATCCGAATATTAACACGTGCCACCGGGCACTTCAAAATCCCATTTAATTAACATGGGGAAATTTTGGATTTTCGAAAAATTGAACTCATACTTCAGGGTTTGATCGAAACGTGCCAAACTTTTTAGGGATTGAAGAGGAGTACCTATGAAATAGAAGCATACATTTTTACGTATTATTGTTACTTTTTAGCAATTTCCGTCGTCTTTTTCTTACAAATAATTACTAATGGACACTGAATATTTTTCATGACTTTTTGAACAATTTTTAATTGTTTGAACAAATGTCACTTATTTAAACAATTATTTATTTCCAAAAATGTAAAAAATAAATCGTATTTTCTGATCAAATGTAATAGTTTTTCATTGTTTGGAGTAGTGATTTTTTTTAAACATTATGTAATTATTTAAAGAATTACTTATTGTTTATTCTCAAAATTTCTAAAAATTGACCCAGAGTTGTCCACTTTTTTCTCAAATTAGTATCCTATGCTACTTTTTGTTCAATAACTATATATTATTTGGATACATTTATTTTAATTTTTAATAAATTTATATTTTTTTAAACAATTTTGATTTGCTTAAGCAGTTTTTTTCTATGACTTAAGAAAAATTAAATAATATAAAATACATATAATTATTTTTCTGACTGTATAGTGTATAGAAAAAATATATTAACCATTTATTAATTGTTCAAACAAATTTAATTTGTTTAAACAATTATTTTTCCAAAAATATTTTTTAAATCGTGTTTTCTGAATGGAACATAATATTGAATGATTGCGAGGAGTAATAAATTCTGCTAAAAACTTCATCTTATTGTTTATACAATTAATTATTGTTTTTCTTTCAAATTTCCTTCAAATTGAGTATGGATGGTTTACATAATCTTTGGCGCATTATTAAATAAATCATGAAAGTCATAATCAAATTTAAATTATAAAAGTGTATTTATTATTGCTTTCTTCATATTTTCACAATCTTTATCCTAATTATATTATAAAAAAGCACATTCACTAATGCAAATTATGATTCAAGTTTCAACAGATTGCTTTTTTACATTTTCATACTCTTTATAAATATTAAAACGTGTCGCTGATTTTCGTTTTAGCTTCATACGATTATTTATATAATTATATAATTTATATAAAATGAATCAATGTTATAGGTCAATCGATTCGTCTTAAATCAACACAACTTTTCTATTCTCGCATCAACTTTAAATTATGAGAATGAGAAAATTTTTACTATAAAAATCTATTTAAAAAATATATAAATTACCATAACTTCCCCACTCTTCAAAGTAAAGTAATAATATTGGTCAACCGATTCGTCTCGAACCGAGGAATGTTTTATATTCTTGCATCAACTTTGAATTATGTTCATGAAAAAAGTTT